>JAOEHX010008957.1:0-14740 GCA_025448015.1 Bolborhynchus lineola
TCCTTTTGGGTCATTTTGAGTCCTTTTGGGTCCCTTTTTGGTCATTTGGGGTAATTTTGGGTCATTTTGGGGTCCTTTTGGGTCCTTTTGGGCAATGGACTGGTGTAATGATGCTCAGCCCACAATGGCATGCAGTTGACAGGCAATTTTATTTAATTATAACATTTTACTTGCGAATAAAAATGAAAAAAAAAAAACCCAAAGCAACGACAACAAAAAGAAACAAAACACAAAACAATTCCAAAAAAGCCAAAACCAAAACTTAAGCAAAAACCCAGACAAGAAGCTATGAGTTTTGTGTGGGAACTGTAACTGGAAAGCATTTCTGCAATAAAAACTAAAGGAAAACACTGTAATCACTAGTAATGGAGTGGGTTTTTTTTTAATGTGACATATCCTTTGCAATTATTTATAAATTATTCTAGGTGTTGATTTTATCATCAACTCAAAATCAGATTTTTCAGTATAAATGCAGTAGGTTATGCATTGGAAGTACCAAGCCATAATGAAATACCTTTGTAAATCTGGATCTTATGGAAAGGGGAAGTGCACAGCAAGGGTTTGTGAAGGCTGTTGCCCTTGCTAATAGTTTGTAATGATGAGCTGAAGTTCTTTGCTAAGGTGTGTGATTTTTATGTTAAGCTTTTTTTCTTATTCTCTTTGGTGCTTTTTTTGTTTGCCTTGTTCAAGTAAAGCTGCCTCTCCCAAGCAGTTGGAGGTAACTTTTCTGTAAAACTATTGGCAGCTGAGCATGGGTATTTTTAAACTAAGACAAAAGCTTGAAAATAAAAATATATGTTTGGGGTATTTTAATAAAAAAAACACCAATGCAGTTCCAAAAACTTGTCTTGATATTATGCTGTATATCTGATGAAATAGTAGCCTCTGAGACTAAAGCGCCTGCTTCGGTGCTGTGAGATTTTTTGTGAATATGATAAATTCCATATAAAATTTTAGAGACGGGAAAGAACTTACAAAATAGAAGCAAGTATATTTTATGAAAATTGTATTTTCACAGCATATAATTCAATCTCTTTTTTTATTGGTTTGTTTTTCATACCTCCCACAGGCACTGGTCTATAGTGTAAACATCCACTGTATAAATATGTAGGCTATTTTTAGCTGGTTTTGTATTTGTAGGAAATGAAGGACTGAATCTGAGAAATAGCTCCTTATTTTCTCTTATCACTTAGACTTATTTCCTCATCTAAGTACTTTTCTCCCTTTCTATCCTTTAAATATTCTTTTAAGTCAGCTTGATTAAGATGATTAAAAATGAGGATTCATGCAGGAGTGCTCTGTAATTTTGAAACTAAGCTTTGATAAGTGATATATTAGCCATCCTGGAACATCCTAGGCTGTCATCTACTATGTAGTGCTGAAAAATATCAAGAAGGGTAGGGTCCAGAAGCAGGATGGTATCAGAAACTATGAGACTGTGGCTGGTGCTGCATTCTGTGAGAACGTGCTGAGAGCAGAGAAGCCGGCAGTCTGCATCTTCCAGGAGCACAGCAGTCTCAGAGCAAGTAGCTGACCTAAGTTCTTGTGCTACTTTCCAGGGTAGACAAGATTCAAATCATACATTAAAAAATTACTTCCTAGCCTAAGTATCATTGAAAGTTAGAAGTAGTTTTGCAAATATCTAAATACATCTGTTAGAAGTGGGAGTACATCCACCTTATTTACATGGAGAGTTTTGAAAACGTTTCATTGAATTTGTTGATTACAGTAGTATACATGTGAATTTTCTGTAACTCCATCATTGTAGTCCTTAACTTTGGTGGTTATTAGTGTTGTTTATATGAACTTTGTTTTACTGTTAATGTATATTCTTACCTGAAACATATAATGAGGGTTTAGGCTTACACGAGACAACTGTTACTGATGTTGAAATCTGGAAAATGAGCAGTGTATCAGTTGACCATTTATTAACAGATGAAAAGGAATACTTCAAGTTCTTCAGTTGCATGGGATGGCTTTGGATGGTACTAATAGAAATAGGGAAAATAATTCACTTTGTCAGATAATTATGCCAAGAATATCTTGTCTTTTTTTTTCCCCAAATTAACGGCAAACTTTGCTATAATTTTTTGATGACTGAAGGTAAAATCTTTCCTCCTTTATAAGTAGTCATCATTTAGAAGTTTAATTATTATCAGCTGAAGAGACGTGTAGTATTGTTAGGGCACAGGTGACTGGCTTTCAGATTTGGAGCAAAGGATCCTCATTATATAGTGTTGGATTTACACGGTGAAGCGCATTGAGAGTTCTGCATTGTGAATGTTGAAGAAAGGCTTTTAAATGTGATTTGTCAGTCTATCCTATGTTTTATATGTATTGCAACATGCCTGTCCTGCCCTGCTGCTAGCTTTTGCAGACAGCACTCACTCTTCTGCACTCTTGATTTTTGCACAATGGAAAATGAACATTAATAGATGGAATAAAATTGATCAGTCTTGAAATGCATAGTGGGACCACCAAGAGATAAGTTATTTCAGCACATGCAGCAAGCCATCTTTACAGTTCTGATTTTTCAGGTTTCATGTAATGTGGCACATTGGGCATCCTGTAATCTCACTGGTCACATTGACTTATAGATGCTGTGTTTTGCGAGGGATATGAGTTTGCATATACCCGGAATTATATCATTTTTTGTTCTCTTGAAGGTAAATATGAGTCAAAATTCTCAGACTCAAGTACACTTTTACGTCTGGACAAGATTTAACTTGCTGCATTTAACTCAGAAGAAATATTCCTTGGGTTGTGGCCTAGAGGAGTCTGCTGAATAATACTTAGTAATGACTGTTTGCCCCTGTGCTGCTTAGATATTGGGATCATAGGAAAAAAAATAAAAAGTAAATCTGTATATTTTCTGTTGGACAGCTTTTATGTGTTTTAATTACATATTTGGAGATATCACCTGAAACTGGCAAAACATGCAGTTTCAGTTATAGCATATTAGTATCTTAAGTTCGTTGTTGGTTTTGTATGACGAGTAGTTTATTCTTCAATTTATTCTTAGATAAACACTTTGTGTTTTTATCAGCTGATACTTTTAATTTCAGGATATTGGAGTGCTTCTGGTGTGTTTTCTTACAAATTCTTAATTTAACTGGATGCAATTGAGGTACTATACCAGTGAACTACATCATATTGCAATGTCAAGCATTATACAGAATAGCAAGGTAATAATTAGCAGATAATAACACATATATCTTTGTGCAGATAAAGTGGAGTGTGAAGTCAGCAAAAAATTGCACTTCCTGCTTTTTGTTAAAAGCCTGTTTTCAGTGCAAATGGCTTGGCCAAGCATTTACCATGCTGATTGGAAAACATAGATGTAGCTTAGTTGTATCTAGGAATGTGCTTTTGTGTGGATGTTTGCTAAAAATTCCCCTTCAAAGTTGCTAATAGTCCCCATCTTTTTGAGTCTTGGACATTTCCTGATGTCCTACAGTGGCACATGCAAACTACTCTGTCTGTTGTCTGGTTCAAAAAAGTGAACGAGCTGCAGTTTTGCCTTCATTATATACCTCTTAGCTGTGCATGTCAGGATACTAATTTTCAGGTTTACTTTTGACCTTTTCAAGATATCAGACTTCTGTTAAGTTTAAGCATGATGCACTTGGGTATAGGAAGTAAACAGAATAGATTACTACAAAACCAGGGAAACTGTCTTCTTGTATTTAAAGTATTAACCTGACAGAAGAGGTTTAAACCTTGTCTACTACTGTGATCTGCTATTAGATTTGTTAATATTGTTGTGGTGTGAAGAGTAGCTGAACAAAGGAGGTTTCAATTACACTTGCATAAGCAACTTTAATCCTGGCATTTCTAACTGCTATGGGTAATATATATATATATATATATATCTTATTTTGCAGTCTCTTACAGAATGTCTCTTCATGTGCATTCTGTTTTTATATGAATTAGCTAGATGGATGGATACAGGTAAAATTAATGAACACATCTGTAAATAGTAATAATTCACTTTGGTGACAGTTTTAGCAGGCTATAATTCAAATTCTTTTTCCACCTCAAGCAATTCTTCAAAACTGAGGGTAATGTTTTCTCTGAAAACAAAGTCTTCAATAACCATCACACGATCTTAGAGAAAATCACATGGGATATTGCTGTAGGGCAGGAATGAAATTCAAACATGACACCAATGTATGACATGTAACAGAACTGTAGAGTAAATAAAGGAATCACAACAAACTCTCTATTTTACGAATAATTAAATAATTTGTGATAGTGTGAGCAAGGTGTGTGATTGTTTGTTAATGTTGTGCTGAATAAATAGGAAGCAAAGTACCTACAAGAGCTTGTGAGCTAAACAGACATAATGATAAAATAAGAACTCAATTTGAGCTTCTGACCGAGAAGTTCTTTCAGCTTAAATATATATTTCCCAGGGTCTTGGAGAGCCGGTATCACAGTGCGTAAGAAATATTCTCAGATTTCTTAGTGAAAAGATTTATTGTATCCAAAAGATTTATTGTTTGTTTTATTTAGATAATGATGACTTCCTAAAACTATCCTTGCTTTTGTCCAATACACAGTATTTTATTTCTATTAGCACATACTGTAATCCAACTAACTGTCTTCTCATGATATTGATGATTCTGTTGTGATATCAGCAGTGGTTTTGTCTTGAGAGTAAGGGAAGACTGAACCAAACTAATGCATAATATATACTATTGGCTTGGTAAGCATATGGGACAAAGTATGGCTAACTGGAAAATAATAATATTGGACTCTGAACTATTTAAATGTACTATTTCAGCACATTATTATTTTTCTCTGAGCTTACTTGAGAGCCTGCAGTACCTGTATAAGATTCTAGCAGAAAAAAATAGTGGGTTTTACCTTTATCATGCAGTTTATTTCTGCTAATTCTGAACTCTTCTTTTTATTCTTCATGTCACTAAATTATGAGATGTTCCAGAGCCAAGCCATCTGGCTTCTATAAAAGCCACAGAAAGCTCAAGGACATCTCCAGCTGCTTTTATTGACCAAAACACCTCATGAGCCTTTAATGGGAATAGTGGGAGTTATAGCAGGGGGCAACAGAAAGTTTGGTTTTCTTAACTGAAAGTGCTTTTAGAGATGAGCCTCAGAAGTGAAGTTAGCTTTCTAGACTGTTTCATAAACCTTTTACCACTACAAGGGTAAAACAAGGTAAAGATCTGCTGTGTTTCTCACTGGATAAAAGGATATTCTGAAAATTTGGCACACATTTATTTAAAATGTTCTTTATGAGCACCATATGATATTTGTACTACAGTCACTTTGAATTGAAATGTCCCAGCCTTGACTTTTTTTTATGTGTTTATACTGTGTGTCTGTCACAATAAATTTAGGTAGAAAATGTTCCTCATGTTTGTAAAAGACAAAGTCTGTGAAGAAGTTTTAGCAGTCTGGGGAACTGTGTAGTCACTTATTACATAACATTGGCTTATTACAAGTCCATTACAAGTGGCTAAATTAGGTTAATCTCTAGTCTCAATTTTACTTTCAATATCATTTAACAGAGAAGAGTTGGGATATCAGTGGCTGCTCTTTGACAGCGTTTTGCAACTGTGTGGAAAGTTTTTATTTGTGAATTTGAAAATGGCTTTTAATGTTATAGCAGTAAACAAAATGCTATAGGTGGAAGAATAGGAATAGTAAGGCTATTTATCTTTGTTACTTTTTGAAAGGTGTCCAAGACAGTGCTCTCATATTTAGGATCATCTTTGTCTTTTTCCCTTGTGTAAATGACCTATAGGAATATAGTTATAAATCAGGGCTCAACAGAAAGATCACAAATATAAGCTTTCATACTTCTTTAAAGTGTCTGTCTGCTGATAAATATATAGGGCTTTATGACCCTGACTGTCTAGAAGGCAGGACATGGTCTAATGTCAGTATCTTTGAGGCTTGATTGTAGAAGATAGATATACTTAAAATAATTTTGAAACCTGTTAACTACTATTGACTTGATCCATATATTTTATTTGTTTTGCTTCAGGTGTTTTTGGAAAGATGCTGAGGTTAAAACCAAACCAAACCAAACCACAACAAAAACCCAACCCAAAACAAACAATTTGTAATAAGTATCATTAAAATCCATGAGATCCAAGAAGATACAGCCAGATATCTTAGTCCCATAGATGTCTGGAATTGCAGCATTTTTAAGTGAGTGTAGTGACAAATTCAGGTCTGCAGAAATCATTTACAACTGTTCATTTAACAAAATGCAGCATATCTTCCAGGTAAGATACTGATGTGGGCTAGTGCTGCTGACAATGTGAGTCATGTGTGCACATTTCAGTAGTAGCCTCCAAATATTAACATAATGGCAAGCTGTAACACAGCTGGGGAGTTCAAGAAATGTCTTCATTACAGCAACAGACTACCTTAGCTGCTGTGCCCTGGCCAAAACTCGATGCAGAATTTTCAGATAGATTTGGTATCAGTTTCCAACTCCAGGATTGCATTTAGAACAAATAATGCCAATATCTTCCAAGTTCTCTATGCTTCAGTGTGGTACCTGTCCTCAATGAGAGTAAGACAAAAGTAATCTGGTTTGTTTTTTTTTTTTTCTAGAAGTAGTTTTATACAGATGGTGAGTGAGAAAGTAGTACAATGAGATAGCAAGCAGTTTCACATTGGTGCTCTGATTACCACAGTAACAGAATAAATTGCATAAGGACAAGAGTTCATCCATTTTGTTGTTAGACATTATTTCTGCGGCATAACCATCTATTCTGCATTACAGACAAATAGAGAAATTCAAAGTATGAATGCACTAAAACATGCAGTACATGAATAAAGCATAATAGGGAAGTGCAACAGATAGAAAAGAGTAAGATATTTGCCACCCAGAACTATGAATCTGTCTGATATCACCACTGGTTAAAAGAGAGACAGATCTCTGCTTTGTCTTAATTACACATAATTTGGCTGACAGTTGAAATACAAACCTAAACAGTCAGTCAGTTAAAGATACACAAAATTAAGTATTTCATACAGTGTCCAACCCCTTCAATCTTTATTAATAACTTAATTACATTAATTACACCAAGGTTTTAAATATTGCTAGTACAAGAGGGGGAAAAATTATAGACTCTCCTAAGTAATGAGCTGCATAGCAATTCTGTTAGAATTAAGACTGTTAGCAAAATGCAAAGTAGCAGTAATTTGTAAATATATACTCCACAGTATATAATTCTTGTTGTTCCACCCCATGATTGTTTTCTTTGGCAAACTCCAGTAGACATCATTATGGAGGTCAAGCTGAGCATGCCAGAAACATTATAAACAGAAGACTATTCTCAGGCTGAGTGGGTATATGAATAACTTGGTATTTCCACTATATTTTCATACCTTTGGGTTTGTTGCTGTTGTTATTTAGAGGGTTTGTTTTGTTTTTTTTTTTTTTTTCCCCTATCTCCAGCAAACTTCTGTAGCAGTAAAGTAACCTGAATTTTCTGGGGTTCTGCACCTGAACCTTATTCTGTTCCATTCTATGGTGCAACATGACTATCTTACATTAAAGTATTGAAGCTTTATATACAAACTCATGACTAAAGATAGTGTGGTAGATCCATCTAGTAGATCAGATTTGCTAGCCTTTAGCCTGTCTAGGTAATGTTCTCTTTGAACAGTGTAAATACATGGGCAGCTTCAGAGAAGTTGTGTCTCTTCTAACTTGTTAGACCAAGCAAGACTATCCAAAATAGCAATTTGCCGGTAAACATGATGAAAGTTAGGAATTATAAGCACTGTTTTACCATAGTTAGGTACATCTACATTGTACCTACTTACAGAAGCGTGCTCACTGTAGTCATATAGCCTATAATAATCATGATTAACAGATATTTGTAAATATAACTTCTCTACTTCACCTATATTACTGTATAAATCTGATAGCACTGAGCTGTATGAATGTTTCTTTGTCATTTAAGTAAAGAACGCATTTGAATATTTGAAATAAAATCCAGGTATGTTTAGTTTAAGTAGGAAAAGTATTTCTGAGTTGTAAACTGCTTAAAACCAAAGGGATGGCACCTTGTTAATGGCTAAGTTATAGTTGAGATATATGTTAAGCATCTTTTCTTATCAAATTAGAATTTTCTTCTTAAGTCATTTTAAAAGACTTTAAAATGTCTTTACATGATTCTTTCTTTGGGGCATTAGCCTTGGAAAGAAAGCTGCTACACCTTTCAAGTGATTCTTTTTAAAGTGAAATATTCTGCTGACTGTAAGTACACATTCATATAAGAATATTCCTGTAAGCTTTTAAAAAAATATTTTAAAATGTGAAATTATTGAAATTATTTCTATTGTCTCCCAAATATATTTTGTCCTTATTAAAATTTAGAACCAAGTGTTTTTTACAAAAGAAATTTTACCTCTTTTCTAGAACTGACAGGGACAATTTGAGAGATCCTGCTAACTGTAACATTTTAAAATGTAAAGATGCAACAAAATGGAAAGGTATTTAAAGGGTTCATATTTAGGCTTGCTTGTGTAGTCATTCAAAGTTAAGGAGTCAGTTGCATTTGCAGTTTGTCAAGGATTTGGTGCTTTGCTGTTCCATGCTACTTCACTGAGTGTGTCAGTGAGTCTGCCTGGGAGACATTGGTGACTAATCACTGAAGTGCCTGCCTGAAGTGTTTGACTATTGTTCTACTTACCATCTAAGGAATCTGTATAGCTCTATGGTATAAGCTGCACAAGCTACAGAAAGGTGCTTTTCTTATCCTTGCCATGATAAATTATGGAAGTATCCATTGTAGTCCCTAGATTACTATTCTTTCTGTTACTATAGTCACCTGTCATCTGCCTTTATCATTTAGATCAGTGGTTTGATGCTTACTCTTTGAAGATTCTCCAGATGTGATATTTTTATATTCTTTAATACTTCTGAACTTTTGAATACCTAGTTTAAAAGCCGTCAACAGTGATAGATATCTACATAGATGTCACCATGCTGTCACAATGGTAATTCTGCATACCTTCAAAATGATAATGAAAATAATTTCCATAGTAAAACTATTAAACTAAAACATGCTATCCAAGGTTGCATGTTTGGCATTGAACAAGACAAAGGCATACTATATAGACTGCTTATTTGTCTAGAACTAATTCAGTGGTGATGCCTAGAAATAAAGAAATGTTCTTTGCTTATTTGTACCCTAAGACTTTAGATTTCATTTTCCTAGATTTGAAAAGCTCAAAGAATATCACGTTAAAAGAGAAGGAAAAAAAGGAAAGCCTGTTACTTTCAAAAATAACTTTCCTGAAAAACAAAACTTTAACTTAGTCTTGCTTGTCTTCAGGAAGTACTGATGCATATCTGAGAATACTGCTATGTGTTCCTATTGGAAATCTTGGTCTAGCAGAATCACATGAACTAGAAAGTGTGAATGAAGTCCTGAATAGTAAAGCATTACCTTTATACTTCCTTTATTGAACCCTGATTAATAAAAACATGATTTCTAATTTTTGATTTATTTTAGAATGTATTTTCTTAGCCTTCTGTATACTCAGTCCCGAAAGTGTGTATGGGTGAATACGAGTCATTTGTTAATTGTTCTGCCTACCAAATACTGCTACACTGTAGACTCTATAAGAGGTATCTTTTCCTTTCCTGATAGATTCTTAAAATTTATTTAAATTACTTAAAAATTGCTATGGTAGAAAGAGGGAAACTCAGAAACTTGCATTCTGAGGCTGTCAGTTTTAATTTTTTTTGCTATCTTTTTCTGTAAACTTAGTACCCAGTTCAGAACTCTAGGCACAGAATTACCAAAGACAGTGCTTTTTACAGAGTCCTACTCTATTTCTTTTAATCAGTGGGTACAGGGTTACTCTTTCCTGAAGAGTATTGCATGAGGACACTTTCTACTGAATTATGAGACACAGCATGTTCTTCTGTGATGATTCTTATTCCTTTTTGTAAGATAGTCTTGATGATGTTATGATACCAATAATTAAATATAGGACAATAAATAAACTATATAAGTACTATTACTATAAGTAAACTATAGCTGGACATCAGTATTTGATATAAAAAAATTTTGATTTTCTTTCACTTGAGTTTTATTTTGCTGCAAAGGCATCTAATTTTGAACTTTGTAAGACATTCAAAATGTAGTTAGGCCACTGTTTGGTGTTTTAGTAGATTTTTGAGTCTAGATGAATTATACCAGAGAGTAACAGTCACTATATAAATCTGCATTATGTCTGGCTGTTAAAGAAAAGCAGTAGAAAAAATAGTATATTGAGAAAGTATCATGACAGTATTTGCTTTCTCAGTTTCTTCTTAACTTGCTCCTTCACTGGAACTGCTGAGTATTTTTCTCTAACTTCGATAAATATTAGAGCAGTGAATGTTCAGGTATGCCTAGGTTAGATCAGAGCCGTTTGTCTAGCCCTGAAAAAACACCTGTATTTGAAGTGGATTCTGCTATCGTAATATTTGGTGAATAGGATTTCACTGGGAACTGGTCTCTGCGCAGTGAAAAATAGGTCCTTTTGCACACTATTTGTAATGGAGTGGAAAATTACATTTACTATTGCAAGAACAGCCCCATTAGTGGGAAAGCAGATTCTCTTGCACAGAGCTGGAATGCACCTCGGGCAGTGTCAGGGTGACAGTGCAAATAATGGGAGTTTGGAATGAACCGGGAAATACTAAAATGAAAAAAATTCTTCTCGTCATACATTGTGGTTCCTTCAGAAACTTATTGCTACATAAAGAACAGCTTGATTTAAAACAGCATGAAACTAAAAAAACCCCACACATTTGAACTAAGGTTTATAACTTGTTTTGAGGATGAAGCCTATTGTTGTGAAAAGGAAATACAGTGGTTTTATTCCTGGACCATTATCTAAACCAGTGTGAAGCCACTATTGTAAACAGGACTGCTAAAGTATTTGCTAGGTTTGTTTTGGTTTTGGTTTTAGATAACACTGCAAGTGTTGTCAATTCTATCTTAACCATATGGATATCATAGGAATCAAGTAAAGGTTCTTCACTGCAAGTGCAAACATCTGAGCAAGCGTAAGCATCTAAGGCTGCAAGGCTGCAAACATCCCTGAGCTACCCTAACACCTTCTCTCATCAGTGAAACTGTTTTAATCTTACTCCACCAACTACTTCTTAACTCCTGAGTGGGTGTATAGAAGGAATGATGTCAGTTGTGTTTTACAGTATTACAAATATCTGACAAGATAAACTGCAGATGATGACAGTTCATGGAGCAAAAATAATTTATATTCTCTTGATGCTTAAAAAAAATAATAAAAAATTAGAACTCTTAAAGACTCTGTATATGTAATACCAAGAACACTGAAGATTGCAATTCACTTTGCTTTCTTAAATGCATTAGACAGCTAGAAGAATTTCTGGTAGAGATAAACCATGCTCTAGAATGGCAGTCGAACTTGAATTTATTTAAAATCTGCCATTCCCCTATTGAAGCTGTACCCTTGCAGATTGAAATAAAAAAAAAAAAAAAAGGAAAAAGTATACACCATAATTTTTTTTTAATTGAACTATGGTAACTGACAACTTCTGCAAAGTCCACTACAAAGGGCTGAGGTAGCAATGTCGCTCTGTCATATAGACCAAGAGCTTAGAGAGAATTAAAAAGTCTTAACATTTCCTTGGCATTCTGTCAAGAGTCGCCCACTGAGTTTATAGTCATTAACTTCTCTAGGAACTGATCTAAATGATAAAATTCAGATTGTCATTTGAATGAAATACTTGCTGTCAAAGAGTGCTGCAAATAATTAAGCATATAAGCCTCGATGTTTCACAGGTCCCAGGTCATTTAGACTAAATATCTGTTAGGGTTTGGTTTTCCATCCCCTGTTGTGCAATAGGATTTCAATGTAAATTGTCTTACTCCTGTAGTAATTTCTGTTGGTATCTTTCTTATTAGGTGTTATGTGATGATTTTGACTTTGAGCAGAAGCTCATCTGTATCTTTCAATAAGAAACTTTAATCATTAACAAATTTAGGGTCAGTATTTTTACCTGTATTGTAAGAAGTATCCATCAGCAATTAAGCTGCAGGTTTTTTATTCAGCTGAAAAGGTATGCATTAGACATTAGGTATAGTGAATTTGTAGAGAATGGATTTTGAACAGGGTCATCAAAAGTAAGAGAGATTCTTGACCTTCATACCTTTTACAGGAATGACCTGATTTTTGCTTCACTCCTCCACTGCAGCGTACCTCTGACCTATCTTTGTTTTAGGAACAGCACCTTCTAATTCTCAGCTTAAATTTTGAATAGGTTCCCTATTTTAACACAGGTTGAAGGAATTTAAAGTCAGGGTAGTTAGTATTTGTAGATCCTGTGGGGTCCATCCACCTTCCTTTTTGTCTTTCTCAGGAGTGAGATTTTTATGTGTCGGCTACTATCCTCAAAGATACAAGGAAATACTTAGTGTCAGGCTGATTTGTATGTTTCTGATAAAACATTTTTCATCATCAGGGTAAACGAACCATTTTAGGTTTCCATTGGCTTTATTCCAGCAGTGCTTCTAAGGTGTGGTTTATATAGGAGGTTCTGTGGTTTGTATCATTGAGTGAGGACTGAAGCTTTCCTTATCCAGATCAGATTCTTCCTTTGATATGTTAGGATAATTGGGATAAAAATACAATAAATGAATAGGGTCTGTCACCCATGCTGTATGAAAGGCTATGTGTAGCATCTGAGTGAATGAATGGCAGTTAGTCTCTGGGCCCATTAAGGCAACTCTTACAGTTCATGGTGGACAAATGAGTAGCTTACACGATTTTTAGTCTTTCTTGAAATGTATTCAGATTTTAAACTAGTGTTCTTTTTCAAAAGGAAATATCCACAGCTGCAGAATGCAAGTCCCTGTACCATGAGATTTTAGTCTAAAACTGTAACTGAAATACTTAATCTTGTTAGTGATAAACATTTTTTTTTCTCTTCATATTTCTTCATAATGACTTGAGAACTTTTAATTGAAATTATATATCCTGGTTTTATTTTCTCTGATAATAAGGTGCAAACTGTGTGGGATGAAATAAATATGTTTCTGGATGACACCATCTTGGTGTTTCTACACATTTTTTTCTCAATATGTTCTTTACCTTAGCTGTCTTTAAATACTTTTAATATAATTAAAAGCACAGAATGAGTGCCAGACTTGTCAATTCCAACAACAAAGTGCTGAAATTTTCAGTAAAACTGAGAGATCCATCTCCCACACATTGTAATGAATAGGTTCATAAAAGGAAAATAGTTTAATTACATTTTAGTTCATGGATTGTTAATAGGCTGGAGTATCTAAATTGAATAATGTGATTCTGGTAATAATTATGTGTAAATGAACTTGTTTAAATGATATTTTACAGCTTCTTTATAAAATTACAGCTAGAGGCAATCCAGTGATAGACAGACAAAGGCCATGCAAGAATTATCATAAACTATTAGCTTGTTTGCAAAGGGTTTTATGTTAATCTTTTAGTACTTAAAGCACTCTGCAATTAACATATCACGAAGAGCTGCCTCGAAGCAAAGGCATGCAAATTAAAGTGCTCAGATAAAAAGCCATTCACATTAAAAAAAATCAAAGAAAGGGTGGCATAGCACTCAAAGGGTACTGGTTTTATATTTGAGATTAAGGAGGTGTAATGATTGTGTTATCTAACTAGGGTTGTAATTAAAGCTTTTCTCCTGCAGACATGACAATAGATACGGCATTGATTTCGGTGTTTTATTTGTGAAAGTCATTTTATTTCAGGGCAGAAGATATGAATAGCCTAAATCAAAGGGCTTGAAGATTGCTTTGTTGATAGTACTTGTTCAACAGCTGCCTTGTTGCTTAATACACAAATGGGGAGAATGGTGAAAGAGATCCTGGGAGGTGCTCCGTATTGTAATTCTCCCACTGGTTTCCTTTCCTTTCTTGAAAAAGGCAAGGATCTGTGTACTGATTTTAAACAAGAAATCTTTTCATACATCACCAATGTTTTTCCTCCCTTAGTTTCCTCTGAACAAAAGAAGTCATAAAAGCCTTGAACTAACTTTTACTGCTGCTCTTTCCAAACTACAAAAGTTTTTGTAATCAAACCATCATCTGCTCTCAGAGATATCACACTTTTAGTGGAGAACAAAAAGTCTCCATGTGGCTGTAATTCCTACTATCAGAAATGCCAGTGTAACAAAAGAAATATGCTACAGAGACCTGGATGTGAGATTTTAGTTACATTATATCTCTGGCTCTGCAGTCTCCACAGATTGGGAAGGGGTGAGGGTCCCTGTTGTTTATCTGTTTATTTGTTTGGTTTTTTTTTGGTGGGAGGGGGATTCAATCACTGTAGTAGCAGATTAGAAAATAGCTGATCACAATATGTACATCAAGACAGGTTCTTAACTGGCATATGTAGCTATCCTGTCTGCTCGTGCTAGTGGTGAGTTACATGCTTGGAACGGACAAGGCCCAGGGGCTGATGTAGGAATAAACTAAACTGAAATGAGGGTGGATACAGTTGACCAATTTGAAAAAGGATTGTATCAGTATAGTTTATTGTCGTGATGTAAGCCCAGCCATAACTCAGAACCACGCAGCTGCTATCTCACTCCCCCTTTCCTCCCCCCTGCTCCTAGAGGGATGGGGAGTAGCATCAAAAGAATGTAACTCCCATGGGTTGAGATAAGAACAGTCCAGTAACTAAGGTATAATACAAACCACTGCTGCTACCA
>JAOEHX010008958.1:0-12185 GCA_025448015.1 Bolborhynchus lineola
TGAGGCTCCCGGACACTGAGCTTCCTCCCGCTCAGGTGTTGAAGGCGGCCTCTCTCGAGCTGCTCACCTCAGCAATTGATATTCGTACTCTTCTACTCCACAGCTGAGACGAGCAGCAGTAACGAATTATCATACTTCAGCGTTGTTTTTTTTTCTTGTGAATGTTGCAGTTCAAAAATACTCATTTCTGAGGGAAGAAGTCATGCTACAGTTTTTGCTGTATAAGGAGTATCAGGCTGGTTTTTATTGCTTCATATGACCACAACAGAAGCAAGAGAAGACTTGTTTCTCTTAGGATTCCATGTACTCTCCAGCAGGACTATTTTTAAATGGTAGTTTAAATTTAACGTATGTATTATATATTTCACTTCTTATGTGAATATATATAGTACTTTCTTTGGGTTGTGTCATAAAATAAGGGTATAGTTTATATCTTGATAGTTGTATTAAATAGAAGTAATTTAAAAAATCACAATATATCCATGTAATTTTCACTGCTTTTATCTACAAATTCTTTTTATTCCTTGCAATGACATGACAATTTACTTTTTCCAAGTTTCTTAGTGTCTGCGAAGTATTAATCTATTTTATCTTTCCCTTCAAATTCCTTTGAAATAGATTTCTACATCTTTTTTTTTTTTTTTTGTCACTAATCTGGAAGAATTTAGTTTAATTGTGTTATTTATATGATCATTAAAGTAATATTTTTTCTGTTAGTAGTAAAGATTGGTTTATGAAGTCCGTGTTTTGGGAAAGGGTAAGAAACATCTTGCAGTATATCTGGTAACGTCTCTGTCTTTCATTTATTAGTTTCATTATGCTTTCTTTTATTTTTTTCTCTTGCATACCGGAGAGTAAGTTCAGTCTTTCTGAATACACAACCAATTATTTTTTTTTTTTTTTTTTTTTTTTCGAGTTTACTGTGGCAGAAATATGCAATATGTTACAGTACCTCTATGACCTAACTCTTCTCTCTTCATTATTTGGTTGTTCAGCCAAGCAAAACCAGTGAGAACCAAATAATATATTTTGAATCAGTATTTTACTGAGTCATAAAAATATGAGTTAGAAGGCACTTACGGAGGTCGCATAGTCCTGCCTCTTTCTTTAAATGGGGCTGTTGTTTGTCCTAGAGCAGTTTAGCAGTGATTTTGCCTAGCCATATCTCAGAATCCCCAAATTTTCCTAATATCCTTTCCAAAGCTGCCAACCTGGGATTTGTGACTGGTGCCCTTGTCATACCTCCTGATACTGTGAAGTAGACATGAAAAATGGACACAACATTCCAGGTCCAGCCTCACCAGTGGCAAACAAAGTAAGCTAACAATTCCCTTCAGTCCACAGTTCGGTCATTCTATAATCCAGTATCTGACATGTATCTTACAATAAGAGAGCACTGCTGACCCAGACTCAGCTTGGTATCAGCTGTGATCCCCAAGTATATTTCTGCAGAGCTCCTACAAGATCTTAAGATTCTCAAGGTCTCCCTGAAATCCTGTCAACTGACATGTCAACCGCTACCTCTAATTTAGTATAATGCACAAATTTGCTGAGAGTGAACGCTGTCTCATTTCTAGATCATCAGTGGAAGTATAGAAAAAAAGTCCACATACAGCATGGCCTGTGCTCATAGCAATGTCATTACTTCTGATCTCTTTCTAGTTGAAAGAGATTCAAAGAAAAGCATTTTTAAGATTAGCATTTTCACATCCAATTCATAAGGTAATAAAGAGGTCAGACAGAAATCATCATGCTCTTTTCTTGTTCTCAAAACACCATCTTTTTTCCATGTGTTTTGCAGGTAACTTTGTCTGATGTGTAAATTTATGAATATTATCCTCTCAGCTTCCCGAACATCCAACAGTTCTCAGTGGGAACAAGTAGGGTTTCCATTATCAAAACATCTCAGGCTATCATCTCATTGAATGGACAATCAAGAAGTTTTCTGAAATGAATAGCAGTGTGAAAATCAG
Source organism: Bolborhynchus lineola (assembly GCA_025448015.1). Lineage (NCBI taxonomy): Eukaryota > Metazoa > Chordata > Aves > Psittaciformes > Psittacidae > Bolborhynchus > Bolborhynchus lineola. The sequence goes on from JAOEHX010008958.1 coordinate 1,974, forward strand.
GTTTCCCAGACCAGTGCCGCTGTTGGCACTGAGAAACAAAGAATCATAGAATAATCTATGGTAATGTAGTCCAACCCCCTGCAATGGGCAGGGACATATTCAACTGGACCAGGTTGCTTTGAGCCCTGTACAGCCTGACCTTGGTTGTTTCCAGGGATGGGGCATCCACCACCTCTCTGGGCAACCTGTTTCTCTGTTTCCACATCTTCTTCATAAAAATCCTATTCCTTATATCTGGTCTAAATCTCTCCTTTTTTAGTTTAAAACCATTACCCCTTGCCCTACTGACACAGGCCCTCCTAAGTGTCTGGCCCAATGTTTCTTTAAATGCCACAATGGAGCTTCACCAATAGGTCCATGCCTGTCCTGTACCGAGGACTGCAGAGCTAGGCACAGTACTCCAGGTGGGGTCTCACAAGAGCAGAGTAGAGAGAATCAACTCCCTTGACCTGCTGGTCATGCTTCTTTTGATGTGGCCCAAGATACAGTCAGCTTTCTGAGGCTGCAAGCCCAGGAGAAAAGCCGTTGTTGTAGAATCCCACTTTTGATTTACAGAAATTAGGAAAAGACTCTAGATCTAGAGCAGACATTTTGCTGCATCAGAGTAGTGAATCTACCAAGAAATTTACGGAAAAGAAGAAACTTTATGCCTTGAATCTATGATAGACGCAAGTGCAGCAAATATTTAAGTAAAAGGAAAGCTTTTATAACAGTAAATTCTAGGAAAGATTTAAGACTGTTTTCTTTTCCCTAGTTTATATGCACATCTACCGCTATCCATTTTAAACTGCATATTCTGGCACCATAAACAGTACTTAGAAGTTTGCCACTGCAACTTGGAGAACTGCTAAAACAGGTGCTTTCCTGAATCCAACTCCTAGAAAAGCAGTGAAAGCACTTTCCTAGAAAGCCTTAGAATTGGATGAAAAGAAAAAAAATCCTACTGTTTATTGCTCAACATTTAGTCCTTTTCTAAAATACGTATTTATCACATAAAATAATATCTCTTCTTGAGATTAACATTTTTATCTCGAACATGTAGTAAGAAACTATTTCTTCTGATATTTTCTCTGAGGCCAGAATGTTCACTTAAAAACAAGGTAGGAGGGAATACCAGATAAGCCCTTGGGTACAGCAGCATATACTGAGCTGTGGAGCTCGGGATGTAATTACATATGTTCTTTACCCCACATTATGTCCTTCCAGCTTTTTACTTTTTTTATTTCAGTTGAAACTCAAAATCAAACCCATAAATCAAACTGCTTGTATTCCCTGTTTATTCCTTGTATTCTGAATCAACTGTATCACATAATTACTAGATTTCTTTGCATTAACCTTTAATGATTGCACTCAAATACCTTTTTTCTTATAAAGTACTTCATGTACTTTTTTTTTTTTTTATTTCTTAACCCTTTAGCCTAATTTGAAACAAAATTTTGCAGCAAATTTAATCTAAAATTGAGCTGATAAATCATTCAGTAATTCCCTGATTCATAACCCCTAGTTATATCATCAATTAGGTAAGGTATGCCTGATCTAGGAATAAAAATCACTAGTGCCTGCTGTATTGAGTGGAAGGTGTCAATATTTGACCCTCTGTAGAGATAAAGAGCAACTGAGGTTGGGTGGCACCTCTGGGGACCATCCTGGTTCTAAACATGCTGCTTTCTCTTTGGTTAACGTACTTGAACTAAGTACTTCATATGGGTATCTGCAACAGAAATGTCTAAAATTAGGTGAATTGAGTCCTATCCATGATATTTTTAATATTAATATTTTTAATTAAAAGGTTTGATGTTGAAAAAGATATTAAGTGAATAGAATTAAAAATAAACTATAGGCTTCTTTCTGTACTTGAAAGCTGCTGTTCTGGGAAGTAGAGGCTTGGCATACATAATAGTTTCATTATTTCATTTTTTCTTTCCAAGGAAACATGAGAAAAATGTTCTTTTTAAATAAGAAATGTTGCTGAAGTAATAGAACAGGACTGCAATGATTTTTTTATAAAAAAGGGAAACATGGGAGACTGAGTAGAACACTGTTAGCATTTGAAAATGTGACTTACATAAGTATGAAAGAGATTTTGAGGGTTTTTTCCAGATGAAATACTACACAATACTTTAAAATGGAATACTTTAAAATGGAATAAAAATGTATTTTTTTGAGATAAAATACTACACAATACTTTAAAATGGAATAACATAAATAGTATTTTCTAGCACTTGAAGAAAGTGGAAAGTGTTTTCACCAAACGAAGAAACTTTAGCAACCAAAATCTTATAAGTGACAACAAAATGGATTGGAAACTCTAGAAATGGTACTTAGTATTTGACGTCTGCATTTGCAGAAGTGAGTATTATTCCCATTTGTCAAAATAAAGAAGGCGTATTTGAGAGATTATATGGTTTGTAGATAAAATTAGTAGGTATTATCAGATCCTATGCATGTAACTCAGAGACATATCTTAACCTTAATTATTTTTCTTAAAAGTTGTGATAATAAATGAATACAGGAAAAATAAGCCTCCAGAGATTAATTTTAAATTATTAAAATTCTGAAAATGAAAGGTGAACTCACTGAAATAATGGTGTTTATGTCAGGGTGTAGATATCAGCTCCTTGTTAAAAGCAAGCAGCATATTAAACCAGAGACATTCTTCAAGGTAATTCATAGGATTTCCTATCTTTACTGAAAGATATCAAAAGTTTGCACCTGTCTTGTCATGTCTGTTCTATTAGATTCTGTGCATGCCTCTGAATACAAGGTCTGGATTTTCAGCTGTTAGTGAAAAAGAGCTCTTGGTAATATGAGAGCCATTTGTCAGAACCTGACTTTCAGTATCTTCAGAAAGTCTCACTTTTCTGAAAGACTGACATGGGTTCCTCTGCATTTCTGTGTGTCATTTGAGAGACTTTTCTGAGCTTTATCCAGTTGAGGGTGTCCGCAATTTCCACTGGTGCCACTGCTGCCCTATCTGAATAGAAATAGGAAACTGTACAAATCCTCTTCTCATGACTGCTGTTCTTATTTATTCTGCAACTGTTCTGCTGAGTCTGCATAGCAGCTGTAGCTTCCTCTAATAAAGAGAGAATCTGCCATATGAAGTGGACTCCTCAAAAAACCCTAAGATGACAGTCTTCTTTATGCTATGCTTCTTTTCTTCATTTCCAGGCTCACATACATACGCATATATGTGTAGCTAGGACATAGAGTGAAATGCAGGGGCCATGGTAACGTGGGGCAGAGGTGATTCCTGAAGCCAAGAATCAGCTTAGAGCTGGCATACTCTCAGTACCAGGATGACTGTATGACAGTGTTCACTTCTTGTTCTGTAGACCCTTTATCCAATGACCCATTCTGTTAGGCCCTTTATCACATATCCCAAATTGAGAAACAGTGATTAAAATGCCAGTTTCAGCCTCAAACTCATTTTAAGCTATTTAGCAATTAAGCAAAAGTAAACAAAATTCTTGGAATCTCAGTGTGTTATATATCCATAGCCAGTCCTGAGTATTAGAAAAGTGTGTGTTGTGTTACCCGAGTAGATCCATGATACGTTTCAGTTATACTGTTATATACAGAAGCTACTGATATTCTTCTATTTGACCAATCTTTTACTGCTTAACTACTATGGTTACCAAAACTTGCAATAAAATATAAAGATTTTTTTTTTAATTTTTTTTTTTTTATCAATTCTTTCCCTTTAAGTAAGTCTCATACTACACATTCTTAAAGTTCTTTAAGTTACATCATGAGCATTTTCAGGTTTTGGGTGTATAACGTAGGCATTAATCTCTTGTGTTCAGTTTGTATTTCAGTACTATTCCTGCAAATGCAATTTCAGGCGGTGTGTATTTATTGAAATTTTTTATTTCACTGCGGTTTTCTTTTTTTGAGAAAACAGAACAAAAATATATAAATAGCAATAATGATATATGGAGCAAGAAAAAAAGGTAACATTTAAACATGTTGGTTATTAAAAATACTGATTGCAGAGCTAGAATTGAAAAAAAAGTAAAAAAGGACTGTTAAAAATATGACATCAATGCATGTTAATCCATGAAGAATCAAACACTATTCCTAAGCATATCACGACCTGCCAGATTTTGTAATAAAAAAATCACTATGAAGTTATGAAAAAATCACTCTGAAGCTTGCTGTTGGTTTAGTTATATGTTTACAAAGTGTTTTATATTGTTTAAGATTGCATAAGAGTTTTTGCACAGATAAACATCAAATTGATGAAAATGTATTGTTCCTGGTTTTCTCTAGCTTTAAATTTCCTCAGCTGATAACTGAAGCAGAAAAATCAAATACTGTCAAACTCACCCGGGACAAAACTATTTTTTGTGTCCTTGTGTGGCCCTTAATGTTTCTGGAAATGTAGCAGATATCCTATTCTATCTGAAGTTGACTTCACAATGGAGAAAAATAGGCAAAGAATGAAATAATTTTCTCTCCTGCTCATATTAACCACACCTTGTCTTTACTGTCTGTCTTGGGTGGTATAGAGTGCATAGGCAGCATGGTATTATCTGCAAAGTCAGCTTGGAGTACAAACTTGCCCTTTGAGCTCAAACTTCCTGACTGTCAACACTGCCTACTTGGTAGCTCAAGCTCTGTCTCTTGCATAGGAATATCTGAGGTTCGCTCATCTGGATCCATGCCTGAGCTTCCATGATAGGCAGAGTAAGGACATGGGCAGCTGGACCAGGGGTCTCACTGGAAAAGGCAGGGCAGTGGAAGCAGATATTACACTGGGACTGTGGGATGGGAGCAGGAATTGTGCACAAGGATGGCAAAAGTTGCTGCTCCTCTATAGTCCTGGAAGAGCAGGGCATTCAGTGCATCCCAAAATAGAAGATTTTCAAAACCAGATAGTTTTGACTAATTAGGGACAATATATTTTTCCAGAATATGTGCTTCTTAACTCCCTGAACTGCTCCCCAAATTAGATCCAGGATAGTAATTTTACATTCAATTTAGTGTTTTTTTTTTTTTTAGCAAGTACACTAAAACAAGTGAGTTCAGATAGATAGGAGATTTTCCAGTTCTCTCCCAGCGAAAAGTTCTCGGATGTGAAAACTATAGTAAAAATACACTGAACAATCTACAATTTTTTTAAAAATGAAATAAAGAATGACTTTTGGTTATGAATTCTGCTATGATTTCAGGTATGGTACTTTCTTTCTCTAGTAATTAATTTTCAAATTCTCATAGCACATCCACCAAATGTATTTTCCCAAGTGTGATATTAGAAGCACTATATAACAGAAAAGTGAAAGAATCAGATTTGGGTTTCAAGTTTTGAACAGCTTTAACCACAGTTTTTAACATACTTATTATATTTTTTACAGATATTTTTTAGAGTAATTGGATTATCTGTGACCATTCTCTGTTTAACAACAGTGGGGTACTTAACGTATATATTTGCTGTCAAGACTCAGAAGAAATAAATAATGTCTACACCTCTTTCAAATACCTCCAGGGATGGTGACTCAAGTATTTTAGAAATATCCTGACTGATATCCACAGGCTGCTTCGTTGCTTTCTTAATGTCCAGATGGCAACATAGATTACTCATGTATTCCATCACTTTGTTGAGTTGAGATTATTAGAATGAGAAGACTGGAAACTGGATCTATGATAAAAATCTTATATTTAAAAGGGGATCCAATGTAAGGTATCATGACAATTTCATATGTTCAAATAACTGCTACCTGTTCATTTTATTAAAAGTGAGTTCCTGATCTGTTTATATATTTGTGTGTATTGAAATACCTCACTCATGTTCTCAAATCCTTGTTAGCTTTCAGTGAGAGTACTTTCTTGAATGGGGGAATTATACTAAAATAAAACAAATATGTGGCCTCAGAGTGACTCAGAAAAAGCAATTTTTCTTCATTTCAGTGCTGGTTCTTTATGAAATATGCATGAGGCACAAAATCTGCAGCTGCAGATGTGCACACGCTGAGTATCTGTTGGCTAAAATAAAAAAACAAAATAACAGTACAAAGAATGATCAAAACCATCAAACAGAAAACTTTCCCTTAGAAAAATTAATTTAATTCTTAGGGGAATATTCAAAGCAATATACTTTTTATTTTAGCTACTGGGGATTAAGCTTTAGTAGCATCCTGTGACTAACAGTTGTATTGACTGTATATTGAAACATTAACTAATTGTCTCATCACCATGACTTCAACTGCTTCAGTGACTTTATGGCTTCAATGGCTTTGTGACTGAGACAAGGAGAGCTGTTCTGCCAGTGATATAAATGGTGATGCTTTGCTTTCCAATACTGAATATCAAATTACACAAGAAGGGCACATCTCACTGAAACATCCTGGTTTCTCTGCATTGGGAAGCTGTCAGGTAAGAACAAATGAAGGGTCTGATGCTGTATAAAACATGTAGAACATGCTGCATTTTAAAATTTTATTGATAATTAACATAGTGATGGAGCTTAATGAGATTTAATATAAAAATTATAGAGCTATTTTTTCAGATAGTTAAGTTTCTAAACCTGTTCTCACAATCTCATGTTGAAAAGCATTTTGCGCATTTATTTATTTACATAATTTTTTTTAACATTTATCAGGATGCCTACAGCTTTTCATACAGATATTTCCTACTTCTGACCAGATTCAATTTCCCTTCTGTTATTCAAAAAATTCTAATAAGGTTAAGATAAGGCTAACCAGAACCTAAGCATTTAAGATGTTATTTCTCTGGCAAGAAACAGGAATGTTTTTACAAAAAGAAGCAGAGAAAAGAGAAGCCAGCAGCCCTTGACAACTTTTATTGTCTTACAGCATTTTCGTTGGCTCCTCTTGTGAAGAACCTAGTTGTGAAGGTATGTCACATAGATCTCATGTACCCAAGAGTCAGGCTGTTAAGAGCATCAAAACAACTAGTGGATAGATCAGTCCAGATTGAAATGGCTAAGGTGGATCTGGATTGTCAACATAAGAGTGAATTATTTATAGCTTGGTGGGCCCATGACACCTCAAGCCATCAAGCAAGAGATGCAACATACAGATGGGCTTGTGATTGAGAGGTGGACTTGACCGTGGACACTATTGCACAAGTTAGTCATGAATGTGAATGTGCTGCAATTAAGCAAGCCAAGCTATTAAAGCCTCTTAGGTATGTAAGAAAATGACTGAAATGTAAACATAAGGAGGCTTTACAGACTGATCATATCACACTCCCATAAACCTACCAAGGAAAATGCCATGTTCTCACAATGGCGGAAGCAACCACCAGATAACTGGAAACACATCCAGTGCCTTATGCCACCATCCAGAACACTATCCTGGGACTGAAAAGCAAGTGATGGCACCCCAGAAAAAATTGAATCAGACAACAGGACTGATTTCTGAAACAACCTCATAAATACCTGGGTCAAAGAGCACTGTGTCAAGTGCCATCCTCTATCACACACCAGCCTCCAAGAAAACTAAACAGCACGATGGACTTAAAAGCTACACTGGTGCCAACGGGTGGTGGGACCTTCAAATATTGAGATAAACATTTAGCAAAAGTCACCTGGTTAATCAACCCTAGAGCGTCTGCCAAAAGGGCTGGTCCTACCCAGCCAAACTTTTATTTGCTGTAGCAGGGAATAAAGTTCCTGTAGTGAACATAAAATTATGCTGGGGAATACAGTCTGAGTTATTCCTACCTCAGGCGAAGGCAGACCCTTTGTGGGTTTGCTTCTATGTTGCCTTAAATTAAAATTCTACAAAACAAAACTTAGGATTTTTAGAAAATTAAAATCTGTTATTCTGACAGTTTGGCATTCAATGTCAGTTAACTTTAAATTTCTCATATGAATTTTTTGTATGTTCTATTTTTGCTCAGTATTTCTTCAGTAGTAGCTCATTTGAAATGGTAGCAGGCTATCATATTGAGTTCTATTACAATCATGTATTATATCATACTGAAACAGCAGATTTTCTTCCATCACAACTGGAATGATCCCCTGGAAAATCAACATAAATACCTTATGACTTACTGCATTATGGGGTTCAGTTTATAAATAGATCAAACACATCTTTCTAGAACAAATCATACACTGCTTGCTTCGCAATAACAGTTGGAAGCCTGCCTGGTGTCTTGAGCATGAGAATAAGATGAGTATTAATCTGAAGAAACACTGTTTTCAGTATTCTAATGTTAGCATAGGTTGATTTCTTTTGCTAAATATTAATAATGTACTGTTCATGCTGTATTTTCTTCTCGTGACTTGGATATGTAAGTAATAAAAGCAGTATGAAAAGCTGAAAGTTGAAATTTCATAGCAAGATATTCTGGAGACTGACATGATAGCAAAAAATATCAAAGATCAGAAAGAAATTAAAAGGACACAGCATTTATTACTTGGATTACAAATAAGTTAAAAAAACCCCATTCATAGTTTGCTATCCTGGTGCATGATCCTTGACACTGTAGAATTTGCAACAATGCATAAATAGAACAACTATTCAAAATCAGAACAAAGCCTCGAGGAGCCTGTGTTAAAGGTCTGTAAATGTTTTGCATTTACTGCTCTGAAACTGATCCAGCAGCTCAGGGAAGAAGCATACAGTGTGGTATATTTGTAACAAACTGTTGCGGTCCTGAGAAGATATGGGCAGACAAACAGATTCTTGCTGTGGTGTTTTAGTTAATTTCCTATGTCATGTTTATATCTATCCATCTCATATATGATTTTGGAAAGAAGTCTAAATAAATTAGTATTTTCAGGAAATACTAAATCTCAGTTATCAGCTGTTACCGTGGATCACATTTTCCTAGTATCATAAAATCATAGAATCATAGAACAGTTAGGGTTGGAAAGGACCTCAAGATCATCTAGTTCCAATGCCCCTGCCATGGGCAGTGACACGTCACACTAAACCATGCCACCCAAGGCTATGTCCAACCCGGCCTTGAACACTGCCAGGGATGGAGCATTCACAACTTCCCTGGGCAAGCCATTCCAGTGCCTCACCACCCTTACACTAAAGAATTTCTTCCTCATATCCAATCTAAAATTCCCCTTGTCCTCTCACTACAGTCCCTAAGGAAGTGTCCATCCCCACCATCCCTATAGCTGCCCTTCAGATATTGGAAGGCTGCTATGAGGTCTCTGTGCAGCCTTTCCTTCTCCAGGCTGAACAGCCCCAACTTTCTCATCCTATCTTCATACGGGAGGTGCTCTAGTCCCTGACCGTCCTCGTGGCCCTCCTGTGGACTTGTTCCAAAAGTTCCATGTCCTTTTTATGGTGAGGACACCAGAACTGCACACAGTACTCCAAGTGAGGTCTCATGAGAGCAGAGGGGCAGGATCACCTCCCTTGACCTGCTGGTCACGTTCCTTTTGATGCAGCCCAGGATACAATTGGCTTTCTGGGCTGCAAGTACACACTGCCGGCTCATGTTCATTTTCTTATTGACCAACACCCCCAAGTTCTTCTGTGCAGGGCTGCTCTGAATCTCTTCTCTGCCCAACCTGGGACTCCATCCCAGGTACCACTGACCACTGACTCTTGCCTATTTTCTTGAAATAGATCTCTGACTTGATCAACCAAAGGTTTTCAGTCTTTAATGAGCTTCATCTCATGTGGCAGAAATTTCTTTTAGTAAATTCGCAAGTAAAGAGGAACAATAAATTCAAATATACAGAATACTTTTGACAAGGTTGGTTGCATTTTATAAGATACAAGTACATGTGACACCAGAGTACAGCAAAGAACTGGATAGAAGTGTGAGCAAAACAGGATTCAATAGGATTTTTTCAATACAGCAAGGAGTTAGCAATGAACTTCTCTGGGTTTGCAGAGCTTATTCTATTATCTATATATCTATTATCATTACAGTAATGAGTGATGAGCCAGAAAAAGGTGAAGGTGGTAGGAAGGTAGAAGAAGAAAAAGGGTACGGGGGAATATCTGACAAGAACACTTATTTTGCCAAAACTATTTCTGATTTTTATTCCACAATTGCACTGTCAAAAGTAGATTAGATTGCTGTGGGAAAAAAACAACTGAAGAACTAGACTGTCAAGCAGTTGGCAACTTTTCTTTCCAATAAACTGGTAGTTAGAAGATGCCATAAGGAGATGAAATAGTTCTGTTTCCCTTACAAAGTGCAATAATGTAACTATCAGGCTTAAAGTATATCTCAGCAAAAAGGTGAACTATTGGAAGCTGAATGGTAACACTC
>JAOEHX010008959.1:0-50776 GCA_025448015.1 Bolborhynchus lineola
GAGAATCTGCTCCAAGATTTTGCCAGGCACAGAGGTGAGGCTGACTGCTCTGTAGTTCCCCAGCTCATCCATTTTCCTCTTCTTGAAAACGGTGATCAAAAATATATTTTAAATATGAAAAAAGGTCAAGAAAACTTAAACAGAAAGAACTGTAACTTTTTCTTTTGCTGTTGTTAAACCTGCACTTAGCCAGTTTGCCAGTTTAAAAGATTAAAAATAGCATATATATCAGAAAACATTAGTTCTGCATTAAGGTCTGATATTTACTAACTTTGTATTATATACCATGCTGTTGAAAACATCAAAGGAAACAAATATATATATGTGTGATACTGTTTTTTTGGGGTTGGTTTTATTTTTTTTGTTTACATTATGGGTATAATTCCATGCCAGCTACCTCATGGTATCTTTATCTCACTGCGCTAATGACACACTTTTGGGAAGTACACTCAATACACTCCAAAACAAACATTGCAGTTGATACAGAACTGATTTTTTTTCCTATTTTTACTTCATTCAAAGTTTCTTGTTATTAAAATTTGTATGGCTAAGCACAAAGCATTACCTCTGTTGATAAGGCAAGCATAAATCTAAAGAATAGAATTATTCAAAGGTTTGCAGGGCTATTGGGCATACTTCTTATATTTTCCCAATTGTTTATTTTGCATCTATTACTTCTTGAGGGTTTTTTTTGTTTTTGTTGGTTTTTTGGTGTGGTTTTGTTTTGTTGTTTTTTTTTTTTTTTTTAATAAGATAGTGCTTTACCTTCAGGAAGCTTGCAGACCACAGATACTTTCAAATGCATTATCATTCATAGATAAGTTTAAATTTGTGCAAAGCATTCAAATTATTGACAATTTTCTCCACCTGCTTATGTTCTCACAGTTCAGAAGTACAAGTTGACTACAGCCAACAAAAAGAATGATAGAAACCTCTTAGACTTGTGGACACCCACATCTGTTCTCTTATGTATTTGTTCTGAGTAATTCTGCACTTAGTTATGCTCAGCTGCCATTTCATTTCTAGCAATTAAATTTGTTGTCTGAAATATTTGCTAAATAAAACCGAGGCAAAACATTCAGAAGAACAGATTGCAAATTCATATCTCAGTATTAAAAGCTGCAGTAAACTGATCAGGAATAAGAACATGCAGTATTTTATAATATATCAATCAAAGAATTCTTAGCCTTCATGCATTTGCAATAAAATAATCCCAGTGTATTAAGTTGGTTTATTAATGATAAGCCATACATTTATCTTGTATAGTATTTTGCCTCGTATGCTAATTAAATTTGCCTAAAGTACCAGACTTCACCCACATTTAAAGAAAAGAATATGCTTGCAATAAACAAGTATGTCTAATGCTATATTATGCTTGCAATAAACAAGTATGTCTAATGCTATATTATCAGCTCTAATTGGCCAGTTCCAAAATGTGACCAGTAGAAAATGTGAGATGTAAGTAGAACGAAAAAAGTTAGGAGAAAAAAATGCTTGCCATAAAGGTTTAGAATCTTATTTTAAAATATAAAAATAAAATTTGACCTAATTTCAAAGATGAAATCTGTGTTCAGTTACATTTAAGCTGAAGCTTTTAGCTCTTTAACTCACATATCCAAATCTTGAAAGATACAAAAACAGACTTACCAAACAGGTACATTTTTTAAACCTACGTATAAGGAGTTACTCTAAGAAAAAGCAAAATCTTACATTCATAGGAAAGACAGATCTGCGTGTCAAGTTCAGGTTGGGATCTAGTGATCACAGTTCACAGAGTTCAATATATCAGGTGCACAACAAACCTTCATGTTTACTGGATACCCATTCAAGCCTTATGCTAGGATGAAAACTTCTTTCTACCTATCTTTAAGCAATTAACAAAGACATATTCAAAATACAGGTTCTTCAAATTCCTTCTGTGGCCAGGAAAGGCTTCCAGATAAGCCTGTCTAAGATTTCGGTTCTCTGAAGACTTTTCTGCCTTGCTTTCTCTCTCTATTCTGACCCTAGGAAGATGATGATCCTGACTTGGATGTCTCATTTCAGTATCTAAATTATTTTGTATAAATGTGACCACTATGCCATAGATAATAAAGCATATGCCAAGAGGAGACCATCTATTAAATAGGATCTAGCATCTGTGTTCTGTCTTTAGAAGCTTATTGATTAAATGATTCTGCCAAACATCCAATGTCATTCTGCTTGTATCATACGTTCACTATGGAGCTGAAAGACTTCCTGACTTGTGCAGAGGATCTCTTGCTAATCCTTACAGATATGGGACCATGTAAGCAATGAGCCAGTTTTTGTATTGCATTCAAATCCTGATTACTGGGAAAGCTAGCATTATTAACTTTCAAGATAGTCAACAATCAGGATTGTTCTATGATAGTGAACTCTTCTTACTCTCCATGCGTACTCCAGACATTGTTCTTATACTTACTCTTCCACTGACATATGCCTACATAGCCTTTAGGGTCAGACAGGTTTCCCAGGGTTTGTCTGCAGAGAGCTTGTGAAACTGGTTCATATCTAATTGGCTACCTTGTGAATTACACAATTAGACATACTCCTCATGGCTTCAGCTCTCAGGGAGAAGTCCAATTTATCAGATGATCTTTTAGTTGATGTCACTTGTGAGTTCAACTCTTGTTGAGTTGCTGAGCATATAATTCACACTGTCTACATTTGGGTCATTATCAGGTCCTTTAAAATTGCTAGTTGCTGATCCACCAGAAAAACATCACTCCTCAGAAGAATTTCTAATGACCAGACAGTGAAACATTGATTTGATTTAGCTATCATCAAACTTGCAATGGTTTTCTTGCATCATGACTAATCATAGGAAATAATGAGAGGCACATTGATATTTCTTGTACTAGAAGGTGACATTGCTTGCTGCAAATGGGTCTTTGATCAACAGATAATGACAAACTCAGTTTATACAAAACAATGTATAGTTCAGCCTTCTTCTATCTTAAAAATATGCAACAAGCAAAAAACTTTCACAGATTGACAACTATAAAAATTAAGGAGATAACGCCTAAAGAACTTAACCAAATATCAGAGCCACGACAGAGCAGAGGTGCACTTTGTGAGAGGTTTCCCTTTGACTGATAACAACAGAAGAGACACGCAAACTGTTCAGTAGAAGGTATACCCATGAGAAGAAAAAGACAGGAAAAAAAGCAGCCATGCACCTGGTTCTAAGAAGGGAGCTCTGCGAGTGTAAAAGGTGACCGGAGGAAACTAAATGCATGGTTCTGTTTGTCTTGTGCTCAGGGAAAGAAGGCCTTGTGCATAGTACAAAGAACAATCTAATTTTTATCATTTATTTCTTCTCAAAATGGAGACAGCCATGGGGAGTTCCTGTATACAGACTAACGGCTCAAAAAAAGCAATGAATAATGGAAATCACAGATCTCTCACTAGGCTGTCTAGGAAATCAGTTCTGAAAAAATGCGTGATTGTCAGTCAGTGGAGAAAGTAAATTACTTAGCACATACTAGTAGTCATGCTACTGACTGAATCTTCTTTTTGAAATGCAATTGTGTTGCAGGTGGGAGAATTACAAGGGTTGCTTTTTATCATACTTAAACAACGTCAGCCTAATAATGAAGTTAGACCCTCTGAGATCAGGAGCTCTTTTTGCCTCCGACACAAGCATCTTAACTATCAGCTACCTTAACTACTATTCTCAGATGCTGCTTACATATTTACAGTGAAACTGAAAATTAATTTTTCTGTATGTCAGTACAAATGGAAGATAAAACCAGGTCTTCACTGAACATAAACCAGCAACACTCCTGAGCTTGTAGTAGGTGATCCTTGAATATCAACCAACAATCTTGGGCATCCCTGCCCTCTAGGGCTATATCTCATGAAAACTTCCTAAGCAAGTTCCTGAGGAAGCCAAAGTCTGCTCTCTTGAAGTCCAGGGCAGTGAGCTTGCTGCAAAATCTTCACTGTCCTGAGGATCTCGAATTCGACCATCTCATGATTGCTGCAATCAAAGCTGCCCTGGAGCATCATATTTCTAACCAGTCCTTCCCTGTTGGTGAACATGAGGTCAAGCATGGAGCCTCTCCTTGTCAGCTCCGCTATTAGTTGCAGAAGGAAGTTGACTTCCACACAATCAAGGAACCTCTTGGATTGCTTGTGCCAAAAATCCACTTATAATAATCACTTATATAATCACTTCAGATTTTTTTTCCTTTTTAATATTTTTTGTAACCTCTGTTGCCTCTTTTATAAATAATCATTCATAAAATAAAAAGAAAAGTAGAGGTTTTATTTTCTTATTTACTCCAGATAATGTAAGCCTGTCACTTGCTCCCATGCAGTTATGCTCATTTTTCAGTCTTTGTCAGTTGTTGCTTTAGTGAAGGTGAGGGGGAGTAAATTTCAGAGTGTTAAATGTAGCATGTATACCCTTGAGCGTCTAGAGCGATCTCTTCTATACTGAAGATGTGACTTTAACAGAACTCTAGGGTCTTTCTTGAACTGAACAATCAAGAGAGAAAATAATCTTTTTTGAATGGTTTAAATAACTCTAAGAAAGAGCGATATTTCTTTGCTGGTGCTTATTTTTTGTCTTTTTTTTTTTTTTCTCTTGATATTCGCCAGCAATTTTATCACCTAAAGTTTTATAGCCCAGAAAGAAACACATGACTGAAATCAATGCCCTCTCCATCTGTGCCAATGCTTGATAAGGTGAAATCTCCCATCACTGGTTTACATAGCTCACATCTTTTAAGAGCTAAACTAGAATCCTTCAAGTAATTTGATAACATTCTTTCATTTCCTGGGAGCAATATAAATGCAAGAAATATGTGGATTATAGCTCAGATTATAGTACTCTTTCCTTATAGTTGAAACTATTACCAAACTAATTTTTTTCAAGTGGCTCCCTGGAAAGTCCATGACTTCTTTTGTGTCACCTAAGAAAAATTTCTGGAATGCTTGGATAGGATCCATAATCAAGTGTATTTAAGTCAAGATGTTTAGGTTTCCTGATTTTTAAAAACACATTTTATGGGCACTTTTGAGACAAAAGTTAATTTCTTTTGCTTAACTAGACCCACTGGCGCACCTGCAGTTCTGGCTTTGAACAAGCCTTGAGGATATGAGCAAGTGGAATAATTATTAGGGTGGTCCTAAGCTATCTATGTCTCTAAGAATGTCACTGGACTACTCTATCTGTAAATATTATCTATCTAGACATATTTGATTTATAGTAGTCAACCTGTCCAGTCGTGCTCATGCATCCAAGGAAACATTCATGTGATGCTGTGTTACATGCCTTTCTTCAAACACAAATAATTCTTTGGCTTTATTTCAGAATGACATTTAACTTTCAGGGGGCACTAAATGACAGGAGATGCACACATGCAGACTATGCCTAGGCTTATATTAGTGAACTGAAATACAGTTTGGACATGGCGGTCTTGATGTCTTGAAGAGTAGAAGAGTCCAGTAACAGCAATGCAATTGATAAAGAATTGTCTGGTGTATTAATTTATAAGTATAGACATAGCCTTGCTTTCATGATAAATACCGCTTATTTACTCAGATAGAAGCTCCCACAAAAGGCTGTGAGCTGTGGCTATGGTAGCTGGCTGCCTGCCTTGAAGCACAATGGGTTTCTGTACCAACATTTATGAGGTGTTACATTTAAACATCACCCCTGCAAACACCTGACCTAGACATGGTGGGTCCTCCATGTTCCAAGGAGTCAAACTGAGCCTGGGAGAAGCCTTAATAGGTGCTGATTACTAGTGGCACCTGTTCAAGCTTTTCCAGCAGCCTCCCTTGTGTGTAACCCTCAATAGTACAGGGAACGAAGGCTTTGATCAACAGCTGAAATAACACCGCACACAGTCATGGTTCTGCTGTGATCCACTGCTTCAAGGGAAGAATATATTTTCAGTTCTAAAGAATATATGAAAATGTTCAGGCTTGTGGATGTGTCTTTTCAATGAACCACATTGATACACTGGTCACAGTCCTGTAGCTCTGAGGTGCAAAGGTCCAGCATGTAAGATACAAGGTTTGGAATCAGGAGACATGATTTTTATTTCCAGCAGCATGAATGATTTTCTTTGGGTTATTAGAAAGGACTACACATCTCTATTTTTCTGTCTGACCTCCTACATTTTTCTTCCTTGTCTGTTCTCGTAATAAGCTCTTCAAAGGTGACCATTTTTTTTAACTCTGTTTCTGTATGTTTTCTAGGCTACTGTAGTGTTGTTTTGAATTCTACATTTTAGAATAAAAACAAGGCAACTTTTCTAACTTTCACAGGCTTTTACTGATTGAAAACTGTTATGATTTATTATCTGCACTGCCTGATTTCATTTAACCAAAAACTTAGTCTAAACATAATGTGTATGGCATTTTTCACAAAAAGCATCAAAGGCATTTGTCCTCCTCATAGGAAAATCCATCCTAAGTAAGTAAACAGAGTGCGTTCCAGCAGCCAATAAATATTGACACAGCACCCTGTAGAATGGGTGGGATGATCTGCAGCTTAATCCACAGGAGAGGTAACCAACAGCTCCCTGCTTACTTTTCAGCTCCTTCAGCAAGTTGTAGGCCACGACCATCATCAACCCAAAATGTGGGTGCTACTGGGTCACCTGGCAGTACCAGATGCACACAGTTGAAAAATAAGGACATGTATACAGTTTTGATAATTCAAAGAGAACATATAATGGGTTATGTATTAAAGTTTTATGCTAGCTGTGAAGAATCAATGTTTCCTAACCTAGGTTAAAAACTCTTCAAAATATTACAAACACATTTGTACTAGCAGTGTTTGTGCTGGTTAAGCCTTTCACATCAGGTGACTATAGCCATTTTTATCTTGTCCAGTTCTGAAAACAGGTTTGCCATCATGTTGAGCCAAAAGAGAAGAAAATAGAGAGAACTTGAAAAATGGGGATGGGCTGCTTGGGGAAACACAGATATTTTTTAAGCATGTAGCAGTGGAGTTAGGAAAGCCAGAGGTTAGCTGGAGCAGAAGCTTGTGTGGTCCCTGAATGAAAACAAGAGTTTCTTGCTGTACAGCAGCAGCAGAAGGAAAACGAAGGAAAATGTGCATTTACTGGTCAGTATGCTCACTTAGTGGTAAAGTTGTTCAACGTTTTCCTCTTAGTTTTTACTGGTAAGATCTGCTCTCAGGCCTCTTGGGTCAAGTAGCAGAAGGTGGGAGAATGAACACTGCTCACAGCAAAGGATACAGTTAAGGAACTCTTGAGCAAATTCAGCATCATGGGATGGGATGAACCCAATGATTAAGAAGCAAGTGATTGCTTTCACTGACAGCCCTTCACCTGTGATCTTTAAAAAGTCATGACAAACAGGCAAGCTTTCCGCTGACTGGAAAAATGTGAAGTACAACAAGGAGTATACAGGGACAAACAACAAAGCCTGACAATGACACTGGTTGACAGCCTGGCTCATGTTGGCACATACCATCTCTTTTCTTGGAAAATGGGTGGTGCCTTCAAAACTGACCTGAAAATGGTTCCTACCTCATTTTAACCTCCAAACCATACTCAGACATTGCTTAGCTTTTGTTTACTTTACTGAATAGTCAGTACCAGTAGAGTTGTAGTCAAGGGGACCCAAAGTTGACTACAAAATACTACTAATGTTCTTAGGCTGTGACATGTTAGCTCAGGAAGAGAGAACTGACCCTGACAATGTTTAATTAAAATTAGAGATGTATTCATTACTTCAGTTTTCAGTTATGCACACAGATAGATGCTCTGGGAGCAAGTAAGTAGACAAGCAGGTTTTAAAGGCTTTGCTCATATGAAGTCAGTCTCCATTTTAAGGAGCAGAACTGGTCAAAGACTATTTAGAAGAACATGCAGAGCAGATGTGAACAACTGAAAGAGTGATACCCATTGCTCTGTGGTACATCCCTAGATGTGCGACATATTTTCCAGAAGCCGGTTCAGACAGAAATTTGTTCTAGAAATAAAATTTTGAGTACTCCAGTTTTGAGTACTTTGTTAATATTTGATAAGTCATATTTCATTTGTTTACACATTTATTCTGTTACTGCTTAATAAATGTTTACCTTGCAATAAAAATGCAAAGAGAAGTGAACAGAGATACTTGTAACTTTCCAAAAATAATAGAAATTCTGATATAAACTTGAACTTCCTCAGCACTCAAGTTTAGTATTGTTGCTTAATAATTTACTATTAAAATTAATGTTGCTTAATAATTTACTATTTAAAATTCTTTTTCCCAAAAAAAATTCCTTTGAATGAATGTCCAGCAAAACATTACTCATAGAACAAATCCAAAATTTACATTCAATATCTGGTCACTAGGAGAGTCATAGAATAATAATTTAGTATATAATAACAGAAAGTGCTACAGCTTATAGAACAGCAAACTAGCTATGTTTCTTTGGGCATACAGAATGCCAATATTTGACAAAAACAAATGATCAACAAACAATTTATGCAGGAAATGTTCAACTTGCACTGCAGGCTGAAAGAAGAAGTCACAAGATAACACAATACATTGCTACAATGCAGCACATCAGTACAGTATGACACCTTCCACGGTATTGTCAACACTGTCCTATAATGATACTTGCCGTATTAATAGCAAAAGGAGGCTTTCAGCTGCTAGTTAAAGTGTATTCTGTCTTAAGTGTATTCCTCCTTGCAGAGTGGAAAAATATGTTCTAACCTCGCCCTAGTAAAGTGAGGAATAGTTTTTGATAATGAATTAAATACTAGTTTCCTAGGAGACAGAGTGATGCACTGGAGGAAGTGTCAGTCTTCTTTGGAGCACTGTTTGATGTCCAGTGGGTTCTCACCCTACAATATTAAACTCTGATAATGGATCTGGGATAGGAAACCTGGTCTTGTGAAAATGTGTTGAATTACTGAGGAGTAATTTGGGAGTTTCCAGATTACTTATGCTAGCCTCTCATATTCTCTGTAGCAGGAGAGCTGAGTAAGACCTCAGACTTCAAAAATGCTTGTGTTACTAGAATTCTGTGAGATTATCTTGCCTGCATACACCACGCAGGCACAGTGTTGGGGGTATTAATTTGCATTGGAATGTGTATGATCTTAGGTGCACATTTATGCAACTTTTGCACTGATGTTTCAACAGAAAGTGAAACCCATTTTCTTATTTATCCACAGAGGTTACATTTTATTCAAGAAGGAATATATTTTCTTAATTTTTTTTTCTTTTAAACTTTTAAAATTTGCACAGGTAATGTAACTTGGAAAACACTTATTTCCACTGTAATCATCTGCCTTTGCTGCTATTTTGTGACAACTGTAGGTGTACAAATTATCTGGGGACAATTTGTTTACTTACAGTAAACTGATTTGCAGAGAAAAGGAATTTAGCTGCCTTTAAGGTGCATCTTATTGCATTTTTGAGCAGATTTCATAGTGTATTAACCTATTAGCAATAGGATACCAAGTAGTTTAATTTTCCATGGGAAACTTCAGAAATCTCACCTAATATCTAACACACGAAAGCTCAGCCAAACCTTTTGTTATATTTAACAACAAACCTGGATATTCTTGTTATCTGTATGAATTACAAGACCTGCTAAGAGGTAGACAAGTTTTTTTCCTTCATGAGTTCTACAGTCTATTTTTAGCTTGTTGGAGGAAAAGCTGCTGGATCCATTCTGTATTTCTTACTACTAGACTCGTCTGGTGATTCCTTCTTTGTCATGAGTCGGAAGGAACAGAAATATCCAGTTTGATTTCCTTTAGAGGTTCATTTTCTGGCACACTTTTACTGTATCCTTTCTGATTTGTTTCCTGTGATAAAACATCCCCATTTTTTAACTTTTCAAAGCCATTCTCATTGTCTTTTTCATTCTCACCACCCTTTTGCAAAGATCTTCAAAACCTGCAGTGTGCTCTTTGAATGATAGATTGACTAGCACTTCTAACTTGGTGAGACCACCATTGATCTATTTCATGATACTGTATTCTTGCATAATTCTCCAATCTGCCCTTTTACCCTCCACATATATATTAATTAGAGACCTTCAATGAACTTTTACAATAGTGTAACTAATAATTTAAGGTGCTGTTATAACTGCTCTTTATTCAGCATAGATTCTCCACCCCATTGTCCTGCTCATTCTTATTCTCTGGCTAGGATAATGGAAAATGAAGGAACAATTTATAAGCCTTACAACAAAACGCATATATCTTCACACAGGTTACAAAGCAACTCTATTTACGTGCTTGTAGATGTACATAGATATTCTAAAGCCAGAATAAATTAAGTTAGTTTTGTACAACATGAATGATGAAGCAGATTTACAGAAAGAAGACAAAACAGTTAAAGGAAGGGACAGACTTTTCAAGTTCTGACATTTAGTTTGAACTTAGTGAGCTTAGTCTGGACTTCAGTCACTGCACCAGTGAAAGAATTTATGTAACTCATAAATTTAAGCCTCAACTTCCCATCTTTTACCTCCTTCACTTATAGCACCTTAGATTTATGTTTTTTAGAGACATTCATATTAAGGAAGTTCTGTGCATTTAATTTGCAGATGAGTAACTAGACGCTGGGTTTAAGTGATGACAATTTTCTATAAGTGGTTGCAAGCAATTTACTATGATAGAATCATAGAATCATGGAATACTTACGGTTGGAAAGTACCTTAAGATCATCTCGTTACAACCCCCCTGCCAGGGGCAGGGGCACTTCTCACTAAACCATGTCATCCAAGGCTCTGTCCAGCCTGGACCTGAACACCACCAGGGATGGAACATTCATGACTCCCTTGGGCAGCCCATTCCAGTCCCTCACCACCCTTACAGTAAAGAACTTCCTCCTCATATCCAATCTAAACTTCCCCTGTTTAAGTTTCAACCCGTTCCCCTTGTCCTATCACTACAGTCCCTAATGAAGAGTCCCTCCCCGGCATCCTTATAGGCCCTCTTCAGGTACTGGAAGGCTGCTATGAGGTCTCAACGTAGCCTTCTCTTCTCCAGACTGAACAGCCCCGACTTTCTCTGCCTATCTATGATGCTTTTAAATAGAGAATTCTCATTAAATTTATTAAATATAATCCTTATAGCAGTGAAAATGCTGAAAGCTCAGCTGTGCTTCACAAGAAATGATTTTTTAAAACCTAGAGTTTTGAAATCCAGAAGAAAAAGACACTGAAGATACAGTGAGGAATATCTGATGAGGCTTAAGCACTTAGAGAGGTAGAAAACTTAGGATGAAAAATGTAAAAAATACTTTTTCAAATAATACTTTCCCAATCTCTACTCATGTTTTACTATGAGATCTTTAGATCTTTAGTTGAAGATCTTGACTAATTGTGATCCAGATGAACTTAAACTGAGACCAGGCTGCCTTGTTTGCAAGCACTTAGAATCATAGAATCATAGAATAGTTAGGGTTGGAAAGGACCTCAAGATCATCTAGTTCCAACCCACAGTAAATGAAAAATGTGACCAATTGGAAGAATTAGCAGTATCAGAGAGTGAAAGTCTTGTGTATAATCTTGTTTGATTATAGCAAACAATGAAAGAAACTGTTTATCTTCACAGATCGTTGGAAGAATCACATAGACTCAGACATCCCCCCCAGAAAAGCATTAGTGAAAGAATGTTAAGGTTGTAGGTCTGCACAGTCTCCAGGTCCATACTCTTCACACAATGCATATTAAGCACTGCAACACATTTTCAATTTCACAGAAAAATAAGTGGTTTCCTTTTAAGTGCTGGCACCCCAAAATGTGTTTACACAATACTTGTTTACATATATGACTCTGTCAGCTTGCAGCTTGCTTATAAACACAGGAAAAAGCAAGAACGTTTCCCATGCTGATGGGTTTCTAGTCTGTTGGTCCAAATCAACAGCCATGTCTTCATGGACATGTCTGAGCCTGTTCAGTGTCCTGCTGACCGCAATGGGATGCTGCAGAATAGATAGACAAATTTGCATATGCCTGATCACGGGTCTGAACCTTTCACAACTGCCTTCATTAGTAGCAGAGATGATTGCTTTTAAATTACTTCTTCCTCTCCCCCTCCATAGATAACAGGCTCATTCTGCAAAGTACATGCACATCTTTTTTTTAAGTCATAGATACAAGAAGATTTTAATAGTAGAAAGAAATATAATAATCTGAGGCTCAAAAGCTGTCAAATGGCGAAGGGAAAAGTCTATCCTTGATCATAAGGACTGATATTCTCAGGAATGAGAACTGAGCTAGATTTGACTCATACAAAGCAAGGTGATTTGACTGAGAGACAAAAACATGTTTAGTCTGCTGAAAGATTCATCTGATATTCAGGCTAGCCCAAGTTCTGAAGTCCAAGGTCGGTCTGTACCTAGGTTTTTTAATGTTTACTTTCATTCTTTTGCATTTTTTGTGGCTATTTTATTGTCTTTTCCTTTTTTGGAAGTTGAAGTATTGGTTTACAGTATTTAATAGAGCAAATATCTGAGCCAGCCACTGTTTAATAGGACATTGGATAATGAATAGTACTGGCAAAATTCTTTAACGTACAGCCAGGCAAGGCAAAACTTATTGAAATATGCAAATGGCAGAGATGAACATGGAATAGAATATTCAATACTCGAGGAGCTGGAGAAGACCACTCAAAGTTCTAGCTTTACTGCTTCTGTTGCAAATAGCTTGTGTTATTTATTTATTTTTTGGCCCAGCATCATTTTAGAGCCTGAACAGTCAAGCTCTTCACTGAGTGGCTTCATACTTCTGACTACCTTCTTAGTAAATATACATTCTATAGGTACAGTAGCAAACTACGGGAAAAAAAAAATCCATGCAGTCTGTGCTGGCATAACAGTGCATGTTCAGCCCATAGAATGAAATATTAGAATCCAAGAGAAGTCAGATTAAAACACATAAGAAATTCTTTGTTTTCATCAGAAATTGTACGCCATTATATGGCATATTCAAAAAAGCATGATTTTCTACCACAAGAAGCCTTAGAACATTTAGAGAAATTACTGCAAAGTTCTGCTTATTTCAGTGCAAAGTGGTGTATAGCTACTTAAAAGCTCTTATTAGCATTTTGTTGAATGATTGAGAAAAATATTGATGCAGCAGTTCCTTAAAAATAAGAGAAAAGTAAAATCTTCCCTGTCACTTAACTGAAAGACGGTATTAAGCTAGAAAAAATATAATGTAGCTAGGGAATAAACTTTCAAGGTAGCAATAAAGTCTTTAAATGCCATATGAAAGTAGGAGTGCATAAACAGATTATGAAATCACATTGTAAGGAATAAAATAACAAAGAGTGGACAAAGAAATGGATACAAATTATTTTGATGCTTTGTGAACTATTCTCATGACAAAATACTACTGTTGTTTTCTTATGACTTAAGATAAAAATGGAAATCTCAAGAGCTCACATTAAAGAATAGTAGAACAGATTATATCTTTGAGTAAAGATGTACTGAGAAATGTCCTCAGTGTCATACACTGGGCTAGATTGAGTGCAGAGTGTCAACGTGTCTGAGAAGTGGCAAAAAGAATAGCAGTCAGATAATTAGGAACAGGAGAAACTTTAAGAAAAATGGAAGCGACATGAGGGAGGTAGTCTATCCAAGGAAAATGAAGGCAATTGATGAAACTTAAAAATAGCTACAGATGATCTGAAAGCAAATGTGCTGAAAAGTGCAGCATTTGATACGATTCATCTGCTAGTGAAGTTACAGAACACTGTACTCAAGTGTAGTATATAGGGTAAACAAAACAAAATACAAATAAATGACAGCAAGGACTGAATGGTGAATGAATAGGTTCTCATTTAAACAGGTCACCAAATAAAGCCACCCAAACAAGATCATATGTATGAGTGTTTCTATGCAAAGGCTTGAAAACTGAAATAGAAGATAGATGAAATGGAATGGTTGTTTAAAATGAGGATGTTGACAGAAATATAGTTGGTAGGATAGAGAAGCTATGCCTATGTTATACTGGACATTGGCACAGTATTTAACTCTCTTTCAGACGGAGTTCAGGCAAGAAGAGTTTGGGGGCTTGCAAAAGCTGCAGATCATTTAAGCAGCCAGCATATGACCATGATGATATGGAAAAAGGAAGGAAAAGGGTTAAAAGCAGGGATGTGAACCTGGGTGTACCTAGCTTATCCCATATCACATAGTTCCTAAGTACAAATTATATAGGAATAAGTATACCAGTATTTGCCATTTAGAGAAAAAAGTCCATAAAGTTTTTCAAAACCAGGTGGTACTCACAACATGTACTAAAGGAATTCAAATACTGAATTGTTAACCTAATAACTAAAATATGTAACCTCCAGGTGAACATAACCCAGGGGACATGACAGGTATCAGATGTATAGCAAGACTTTCATAGGGCCTGCAGGGTGTTTTGAAACACTGGACTTCTAAGTCAATTTTGTATACTTTGCAATTTGATGTGACTGAGGTAGTAGGCATGTAAATATGTACAATAGAAAATAATCCTCATGGGTTTTGAAGAGGGAAGGTACACATCACATATCTGTTACATTTACCTTAAATTTGAGGAAGTATACTTGTGCTTTCAAAGCCTTTTATACTTTCAGTGTCTTTGAAATACTTTTCATGAAGCTAAATTGTCATCTTGCAAGTCCTCTTGCAGTTAATAACAGGCTTATGGGAAGGAAAAAAAAAGACAAACAAAAACCAAACAAACAATAGAAAAAATAATTATTTATGAAAATGAAATTTATTACTAGATTCAAAGACCTGCACTAGACTTGTGTAGTCATCACATTCATGGATGATTTAGGAAAGGATATGAATATGAAATGCAACAAAGCTTTCTGATGGTGCTCTCACTTGAGTAACAAAAATAATATGATTGCTGAAATGAAGATCCTTTCAAGAAGGAATTAACTGATGAAAAGAGCAGCACAAGTGGTATGGAAAAAATGGAAGGGGAAATATTCTAGTTTTTACAACATATGAGCAACAAACAAAATAAAATTATCCAGCAACAGTTTTAAAGGTAGACAAGGAGGAACGCCGTAACAAACCATGGAAAACATTGCTTCTAGTTACAATGGAAGCCAGATGTTCAGATGGGTTCAGAAAACAATTCAGTAAAATTGTTGGGAAAAAAAAACATAAAGATCTATTTATTAAGCAGACATAATGGTTTGCCTCAGGAAGCTGCTAACTTGCAGATTGCTGAAAGATAGGAAGTTGTAATGATGGAAAGTATCATTGCAAGTCTGCCTTACTCTTATGTTCTCCTCTACCTATCTTTTCCTGGCCAATGTCAGACATGTGTCACTGATTAGAGGGATCTTTGACCTCGTGTAAGATGACCTGCTTTTCTAAGAGATTAAAGAATAAAGAAAGAACCAGTCTGATGAAAACAATAGGACAGCATAGTACTTTCGGTCTGATCTTATGTCAGTAGGTCAACGAACCTGAATACAGAAAATACAGGTCATAGCCTGTAATACAGGTTGATGTCATTTAGCTTTCATAATACCAGAAGTGATGCGCCTCTTAAAACTGTCTTTGTCACTGTTTCTTTTCCTATTCTTTATCTATCTTCTCTACTTAAAATGTATTCTGCAGAATAGAGGTTGATCCTCGTTTCTGCTTTGCTCCTTCCAGAGCAATAAATTGCATCATGTCTCAGATCATACCAAAGATCCTGTGCTGTTTCCAAATGGGTCAGGAGCAGATGATAGAGAAATTAATTTTAAGAAACAGCTTATATTTTAGAGTTATATTTTATCTGGCTTCAGAGCTCTTGAGTGCAATGCTGCATCCAAACTGCTTCATTTAACAGCCTTGATGGACTTGTAATAAATTTGCCTTGGCTTCTACAATGAGTTCCAGTATTTGCATCAAAACAATGATTAGAAAATATTTTTCTTTTTTCCTGATTTAAATTATCATTGGGTATGCCTTATATTGTAAAAAAAAGTATAAAGAGACATCCTCCTTTCAGCTTTCATACTGTCCTCAGAGACCTCTTTGGTAAAGGTGTATTGCAATTTGTCCCATTGAGGTTGGATCTGTGTCCTGATCATTAAATATATTTGCTTTTCAATGTCTGTAGACTTGGTGGAGGAGTGAATACTCCAGATGGAACACATTTATTTTCTTACATCAAAATCTTTTTTTTTTCTGAACTCCTTTTACTACTTGGCTGTTAATAAGAAAATGGCCCAGGAAGAGTATAGAGGAGCAGGATACCTTTTTGGGTGCTGGTTTTTTTTTAATATGAATTTTACGGCCTTGGAAATTATACCTGTAACATGCAGAAATGATGCGATGCAAACCTGTTGCAGATTGCACAACAGAATTTTCACCGAGACTCAGATTCTCTTAATGCTTTCAGTACATCTGAATTTGCCCAAATATGCAGTGTATTATCTGAATTTGTATTGCAGCAGAAAAACTCTACTGGTATGATCGTAGTTCTTTCTAATTTACAGCACTGTGAATGAGACTAGAATCAGACTTCTTCGCTTCAAATACGTTATGCATTGGTGGATATTAATAATGAAGATGTCCTGACCTAATCAAATTCTGATCTTTCTTATCTGATTGCTGCTAGAAACAGTGAGTTCTCTTCACTTTGGCTTGTTTTAATCATATTAGTGAGCTAATAAATCAATAGAGCATAGGTGATATTCCTGCTATATTTGGCTAATGGTACCTTAGCAAGCTCTTGCATAGGTTCAAACAGGATCCTACAAACCAGGATCCTGTTTTCTACACACAGCGAGAAAAAATGCCTGAGGTTGACTAAACGAGGTTGATTGCTGGATACTTCTTATATCGCCAGTGATCCAAAAATTCAACAGCAGGTTTGAATAATGTCTCTCATGACAAAACTAGTTCTGCCTCTATGCCAAGTCAAGAAGGGGCCTAAAGGAAATGTGTTGCTTCAAATGCATTTTGTGATGGAGCAGTTATTTTCATTTATAAGATTTGATGATTAATTAATGCTTTTTACAAAAAAAAAAAAAAAAAATACACTGTTCATTTTCCTTTTCTGTCTTTCACACCTTACTGCCTTGTAGTTACTCTCTGTACTACCTTACTCAATTTTATAGTTGTATAGATTTCCAAACCTGGCTTTTTTTCTATCAACCTTCCCCTCTTGCTCTTAGCTTCTCTCTACTTGCTCATTTACCATCTTCCCTTCTTCACCATTTAGTCGACTATAGCCTATCTGTTTCCCAGGAGCTACTTAGTGCTGCTGCAGGAGAAGCAGCACTTTCACCTTGAAATGCCAGTACAGGAGGAAAGATACCATCTGGGCTTCACAGTCAAAATCCAGAACATGACAGACTAGGATTGCTAAAATAAATGAATAGTAGTGCTGGTGGTTTTCTATTGAAAGTCATGTGGCATATTCCATAAGAGAGAGAAAGGGAACAGAGAAAAGCTGTTATATGAGAACAATGAAAGGAAGATGGGAAGGAAGGATATATTCATACAATCCATCTCTACTGTCAATACAGCAGGCTATTTCTTTTCAGCAGCTGTGGTTATGTGGTTTGCTTCCCAAGAATGAAAGCACCTGTTAAAATGTTGAGCAGAGGCTGAACCCTCCAGCTCAGGTGCCTCTTAGCGCAAGTTTGCAAAAGCTTAAAATTCATTCTGTTTTGATAAAAAGCTCCTAATTTAATATGCTATTAGAGTAGTATGGAACTAATCCTCTGAATCAAAGATTTTAAAATGAAAGGGCTAATCTCTAAGATATGAAAAATTCTGCCTATTTGTGTGATTAATAAAAACATAAGTCTGCACTAGAATTATTATTGAGGGAGAAAATGTATTTGACAAAGTGATAAACTTGGATGCTGAAGTAGGGCTGGTTCGTTCTCTATGAATGTCAGTTCCTGTGAGATATCAGATGCAATAAAGCATAAAATTGTGCTTGATTTATATTCACACCATCTAATATCATACAATAAGTGGCACTGAAAGCCACAAGGCACATCTTCTAGTGTTGGTAATTTCATTGCAGTATTTTTGGATTAGTGGTGAAAGTTATGGATTAGAAGAATATCAATATATGTGAACCTTTTAGCTGAAAAAACTACCAGACAGTATTCTCCTGAGATAAGAAGGTTAATAGATATAACCTTGAATTTATGCTTCTTTCAAGTGCTGGGTAGCCAGTATATGCTTTGATTGTAGAAGTTTGCAAAATCACATTAAACAGGCTTTGAACTGAAAAAAAAAATCAGGTAACAAAATAAGAATTACATACTTTGAGCATTTGCTCTTCACTTGCATATGAAAGGAACACATTTAAACTGTGACACTAGTCTTGATGCAAATAGCATAATTAAAAGATAAATCAGCAGTAAAATTCATCACATGAATATATTTTGCTAATGCACTTTCACAAGTTAGAAAGCTAGAGGGGACTATGTAGCCTAACCTCTTGCATACTTCAGATCATGCGACATTTCTGAATTAATTCCCTTTTCAGCTGGCACTTATCTTTTACAAAGAATTCGATCTTGGTTTTAAAATGTATAGCTAAAATGACTCGATTTTCAAAAGTATCTCCTCAGTAGCAGAGTTTTGCACATGGTGAATATTTTTGACTAATTAAGTTTCACACATACTTCGATATACAGTAATCTGTAGTCAGTTATGTATACCATCAAGGATCACATGAAGCTTTCTGGCTACAGATTTGTGATGAGAGTGTGTGTGTTTAGCTGATTACCCCTGATCTTTGGATCACCTGCCAGCTTCTTCAAGGTCATTGAAAGATGAGTGTGACAGAGCCAAGAACTGGCAGTAGAAATGCACAGAAGCAAATTCAGTGATGACTCTCCATCTTCCGTCTCATTTTGAGATCTGTTAGCCCATTTCTAATCTTTATAATATGTGGCATATTGATTTTTGCTATCTTGCCTTCCAATCAGAATGTGCTGTATCAATCAAAGCAAATGTCTTGCTGTACTCTAGGAATACTAAATTTATGCATCTTGTTAATCTGCATAATCAATTTTATATGGCTTTATCAATCAAACCTGTAATCTTGTTGAAAGCCCTAAGATGCATTTTTCATAAACCCGTGTTGTTTCTTAATATTTATACCTTTTTAATTCAATTTCCTACTATTAGTGAGGGAGGAAGAAAAAAGTATTCTGTCAAAAAAGGCATTATGTGTTTCAGACTTTATGGCAACTTGAAAGCAAATATTGGAAGTATGTACCAACATTTTAACATACAAATGAGGCTGGAGCATGAGTGCTGTTGTCTTTTAGTGATCGCAAAACAGTCATGATCTTAGCCTTTTCATCACTAGCAAAGACCATGACAAGCTGCTTAGGCATGTCTCTTTCTGTGTACTAAGTAGGCCTGGTACAATTCCTGCATTCTCAGGAGAGTTTACATCACTTCGCAAAACTCACACCTCAACTAATATAACCTTAGATGTTTTCATTAGTGGCAGAGTATGTAATCTTTATTTATGATACTTGCAAAGTCTACTTTTCTAGTTTATGTAGGATAGGTGCTGATCCTACAAGTAAATCCAAGTATATCTCACTTTTTAAAGCATTTAGCCTTAGAAGTCCACTTAACTTCTCTGTGGAATAGGAAAAGGTTGGGTATTTTGTTTTGTTTGTTTTTTCCTTTATTTTACAGGGAACTATAGCAAAGGGAGCAGCTCTGTAGAAATAGGTGCAGGTAAATGCGGTGTAGGTATGCTGTATTGGACTTTGAAAGCCACACACTGGTAAAGAACAATTCGGGAACCTAAAGTACTGTCTAAGCTAAGCACTACAGGGTTAATGAGTATCTGCCTTTCCATTGTGCTTATGTGTTGGACGTAGAGTCCCATCATAATAATTCCTCCATTCTTACGGAATTGCAGACTTTGCACTGAAATGCTTAACTGAATGAGATGTGCCATTTCACAATTGAAGTGGTGCTTATACCAGACTCATTAAATTATTTAGCTAGGAAGTGAACAGATCACCTGAATAGAAGGGGGGTGAGGTGGGGAGGGGTGTGTTTCAGTCGAGGAGGGACAGGTCCAAACCTATCCCTTCTCTTTCAGGAACTCCACAACAGGCAAAGTATGAAAATAACTCCAGAAGTAATGACCACAAACCAGGAATACTATTACGCTGTTTAACTAGCACTTCTGGGCTCTCTTGAATTGCTTTCTGCCAGCTCAGCTCAATTCAGAATAGCTATGGGGCAGTTGCTGTGTTGAGACCCCTCGTTAAGCATTTGAAACAACCTTGGAGCAGGGAGTCTGCATGCTAGACTCAAGCCTGCAGTGATCTCTCACTATCTTCAAATCTAATGAACCCCATACTTGCTTTTTCAACGCCCTTAGGGATTTCCCCACCAGGGTTAATTCCTCTGGTTTAACCCTATACCCAGTTCAACTTCCAAAGGGCCACAGGAAGGAGACAGCCCTATTAGACACGGGTTTTTAATGGCTCCTTTCACTCTGTGCTTTCTTCCACAGCAGCCTTCCCCTGACTTTGATCTACAAATCTATACTTGAATATATAGTGTATTTAAAGCAAAAAGGTCTAAAGTGCCTGTGCAAGAGGAGGTGGGAAACCAAGGGGAACCACAGTCAGAACAGGGGCAGATGAGCCTGGAGTGGGGTCGAGGGGAGAGAAGCAGGGGTGGGTAGGAGCGTGTGTGCAGAAATGTGGGGCGGGGGGAGCATGTGCATGTTTTGAGGAACGAAAATCAGAGTTGTTCAAAACGGACGTGACTTTTCCAGTGGAGGCAGGTGCGGTTTGGTGCCGTAAGCATGCAACCCACCCTGGTCAGACTTTTCCTCTGTCGGGTAGGGGGAGCAGCCGCCGCGTGTACGGAGGCTGCTCCCCCTACCCGACCGGGAAAAAGGCTGGTCAGGGCTGGTTGGGGACCGACGCGGATCCCGCATTGGCTCCCGTAAGTTCCCGCGTCATTTTTCTCCCCACACCCCGCTTTTCGCGCTGGCAACCACAAGTCTCGATGGACGGGCGGGAGAAAGCTCGGGTGCTCTGAGAGCATCTGTTGTTTGGTTTGTTGTGGTTTGGGTTTTCTTCCCAACCATCGGACCAACCATCAGGTATGTCCGGGATTCAGCCCGAGGATGGTTCCCCTCTGTATAGGAACTGGACCACCGGATCGGAGCTAAACGAGACGCGAGAGGCTCTTTTAACCCCTTCCTCCGACTACGACGATGAGGAGTTCCTGAGGTACCTCTGGAAGGAGTATTTGCATCCCAAGGAGTATGAATGGGCACTAATAGCCGGCTACATCGTCGTCTTCATCGTGGCACTCGTCGGGAATGTCCTGGGTGAGTTGCGCTTCCCCAAACTTCCCGTTCTCTGTTGCCGAGGTTCGGTTTGCACGGTTTTGCAGTAATCAGGGGGTGGATTTTGCTTCCCCCTCTGGAAACGCGGATGCCGCCAGCCGCGGGGTAAAGTTAAGGCTGCGCGGAAGGGGCCTTGAGGCGGGACACGGTGAAAACCGCTTCCCCCTGCGCCTGCGAGGAGCTGCGGAGGCAGCCGCTCGCTTCGGGCGCGCGGACGACAGAGAGAGGCGGCTAAGGCTACCGGAGGGACGTGCTGGGGGAAACCGGGGGCTGCCGGCGGGCTCCAGCCCCTGTCCGCCGCGCCGAGGTGCTGAACATCCCTCGCTCCCCCAGGCCAGCCCGTCCCAGCCGGCGGCTCCGCCTCTCAGCTGCTGGTCCCTCACGGCCGCGGCCCGCTCGGCGGAGCAGGGCGAACGCGGTTTTTTTCCAAAGGACAGAGATCGGGGCCGTGGCAAGGGGCAACGGGAGCGAGTCAGTGCCCGCTCCATGCGGGGAACCAGCGGTTGCTCCCATCAGCACCCGTCAGGCTGAAGGTGCGGTGCGGCGATGGCGATGGGGGGAACGGGGCGGTGCCCTGCCGGGCTCTCATTGAGAGAAGAGAGAGAGGCGGTGTCGGGGGCCCGCCCACTCCGCGCTCCCATTCATCCGGGAAGGAGGCAGTGGGAGGGGGGTGCGCGGCGGCAGAGTGTGGCGGAGGGCCCAGGGCAGCGCCGGTGGGAAGCGGTAACAGGCACAGCGGAGGGCGGTGTGCTCCTTCCCGAGCGAAGCGAGACTGCGGGCGGGCTGGCCCGGCCCATGCCGGGACTGTAGCCGCCCCGTCGGGAAAGGCGCTTGTGTTGGCCCCCGCCTCCTCCCTCCCGGCACTGGCTGCGTGGGGAGGACATACAGTTCCCGCCTGTGCTGCCCCGTGCCCGCACCAACTGCTGCTCCTTCCTGCAGCCGTGCCCCTGCCGTTTGCTGGGAATGTCGTTTGTGCTTTATCAGTTCCGCGTTTATGAATGAGCAGGCGTGCGGTGAGGCCGCCTTGGAGCCGGTTACACCGTGAGAACGCGCGTAGAGGGAGTCACGGCTATTTGCATGTTTCATTTCCATCAGTGCCATTACCATGAACGAAGTGGCGCACTGCCGCGCCCACCCCGCCATACGGGTCTTCCATTCATGTTTTTTCAGAAGGTTTCGTGCGTGCTAGGGCTGTCATCTGCCAGCTCTCGGCTTCCCGAGGCAAGACGCATGTAAGACTGCAGCCATAAGCAGTATTTTGCCAGGCTGGTTATTCTTCCAACGGACCGATGATGCTATTTATTCGTTTATTTTCCTGAAATGTTGCGCTAACTGCTTGTAAACATCCAGTATGCACGTTGGCAAAAACAGTGAGTTTTCAGCCAAAGAGTTTACATTAGAGCTATTCAGAACCTTGAGCATGTTTTCTCAGTCGATTGCCCAGCTGCCAGCTTGATAGGCAATGTAAAAAGAATAGCCCTCGCCAGAGGCTGTGCTTTAAACTAAGGAGAAAAGTATCCTTCGTCCTGCTCTTCAGCAAAGACGAGTTTAGGAGAACTACCTGCGTTCACCTGTTTGGCCCCCTGCTCTCCCATTCTGTAAACAAGCTGTCCTCTTACCGTTAAAGATTCAAGGTCAAATCTTAAGCTGTAGGAGCTCTCACCCTGTATACACTTCTCCCCCTCAAGCCTCCCTCTGAAGCCACAAGGAGAAAAGCTTTCCTCTCTGTGTTCTCACAAACAGGGATAATAACTGTGCTGATCTGAAGCCATTCCTCCTTCCATTTGTGTGTGCTGTCTTTTTGCTTGGGATGAAAGCTGACATTTGGCTGTCCACCCACCTCTGCTTTTGCTGGACTGCTTTACTGGAGCTGTTTTCTCTTTAATCTGCCTTTGTGTATTATGCAGACCTCACCCAGCCAAACTGCTTCTGTTTACCAGCAAGTTGTTTGTAGGGTCTGCAGGTGCAGGTGCTCGTTAGCTGAACGCTGTCTCATCTTTATGCAAGAAAGCTCTTACTGCACTAATTGCAGGCTCATGTGATTTTGAGGAGAGAAATGGATGTGGTCTAATGCTCTTTCCAAAGGCATTTTTGTGAAACTTCGACTATTAGTGAAAATCTGATATAGGCCAATGCACGTTATAGTCTCTGAGAAGCAAATTTCTCCTGCTTGGAAAACTCATATTTGAGGTTAATCTGGGATTTAGTTATGGACCTTCTATGAAACAGAGCAGAAGTGATTCTAGAGTGAATTTTAGTGGCTAATAGTGCTTATGGTATGATCCTTAATAGCGCTAATGGTGTTATCCTTAATCATGCATTGTGTTCCTCTGCTTATGTTCGACCAGTGCTGCTGGACGTGTGTGGCATGTGAAGTCTGTTTCATTCATGTCCTATTCAAATGGCACTTAAACATTCAGGAAAGACCCTTCTCTATGTTGTACTGAAAAATTATGTTTCTGCCTCCTACTTTGATTTGTGTATTCACATGGGATTAAGAGACTCATGTCCCAGCAATAACATCTGTGCAAGTGGAAGGCACAGCACATCCCTCAGATATTAGTAATAAACTAGATTGAAGCTTTCTGACAGTTAATTAACAGATAAGGGTAGGATCAGAAACTTGAACTTTGATTGATATCTACTGGGCTCTTGCGTGAGCTGCACAGCAGGAATTCTACTTATAGTAGCATGTAACAAGGTCTGCATTGCTGTTTAGCTTTCAGTTTAATTAGGAGAGTCAACACACACTGTCCAAGCTGCAGCACAAACCAGCTAAAATGAAAACTGTTAGCAAGTCTCAGCATTTGAATGCAAGTTCCATTATTGCATTTGAGTGCCTCTTGTCAATGATTCTCCTGTGTGCCCATGTTGGCTGCTTGCCGGAGATTTCTATACAAGCCACTGAAAAGAAACAGGTTTTAAGATGGTTTTAGGACATATTTGCATGAACATTCAGGGAATCTGAAATGCAGATGATAAGACCAGAATGCTTTGTTCTGTTTTTCCCCTCAGTTGCTACCACTAGAAGAAGCATAGGTGTTGAGGGTAAGAACTTTCTGTTTTGCAAACAGAACCAAAAGCTTTTTTTACCTCTGCACAGCAATGAAACTCTTGCAACTTCTTTGTACAGCTAGTGCAAAAGGTAGGACTTGCTTAATGGAGAATCTACTGTAGAGTAATGCCTGTTTCTTCTTTATTTGAAAATATTGCATTAAAAACATCACTTAAAAATAAAAACTTAGATTGTTACAGAAGGGTGCATGGCGGTCTCTGGTTACTGATATCATCATTTCACACAAACCAGTTGCAACAACTAAGAACTGGATTAAGACCACAAGGGATTAATAAGTACTGTACAACTCCATACGTTTAGCTCCATTTATACAGGCAAAGAATTGAAATGGTCATCATTTAGGTTACTCATGTGCATAGGTCAAAACTTTTCTAATGAGATGGTTTCCTTCCAGCAACATGCATTCATCAAAATCAAAATGTACAGCAGAGATCACTTGGCTTAATCAAAGCCAGGGCAGAACAAGCATTCTTCTGGTGTCCCACCAGCTAGTCTGCTGGGCCTCTTGGCAGCTCTCTCCAGAGCTGGCAGAAGCTGAGATCCTTAGCACACACAGCCTGCCAGCACCCAGCTTGAATGTCCTCAGCACTGCTGGCTTCCATGGATAAAAGACCATGTGGGACATCAGTGAGAGATTTCAGAAATGTTCTTTACTTGCACAATTTGCTGGTACTTGTTTTTCTTTCCAACTCAGAATGAAAATAAATTTAATTGACAGAGTAATACTCTTCTCTGGATAGCTCTATTGTTTATTACCTATTTTACAGTAACTGCTAGTTGGACTGAGATCTGTACAGAACCTAACTGTGGCTGTTTCCTGAAAGAGCTCATAGTCTGACTCATAGAGCTCAACAGGATTCATTTGATTTTTACTTATTTTCTTAGGACTGGAGAAGAAAAGTTTGGTGTACAGTTCTAACACCAGACCCATAGTCAATGCTTATCAATAGGCAACTGTCTCAAATGCTGCTCTGTTGTTATTTTAAAAGTGAATACTAAGGTCTAGGCATACATACATGTGTTGGTAGAATTGGATGAGTCATATATTCTTTTAAATGATGCCATGATCTTCATGCATCCTATTTGATTACTGTAGGTGAGGCATAGTTCATTTAATCACATTTTGGATTATTGTATTTAATTTTATCCAGATTACTTTGGGAATCCAGTGCAGAAAGGACTTTCTTTTTCTAATACGAGTATGACAGTCACCTTTATCTATTGGATGAATAATAGCTAGAATAGATTTCTCATTTTTAAAAAGATAAGAAGTGATATGCACATAGGAAATGATACAATATTTATACATTTTATCTACCCAAGATACAGACTGTACGAACTCAATTTATGTAAGATAGAATCAACTAAAATACATTGGTGTTTGCATAATATGGGGATCACTATCAAGAGTTATACACATCCTTCTGAGATGTAGTAAAAGCACTAAAAGATGAAGCTGATTTGAAATTATGCCCTTTTCTTTCTAGATTCTTATATCCAGATGTGTAACTATTTCCACTTTGTATGCTTTTGTGACCAGACAGTCCAGAGGGGAGAGAGTTCTATTTTCCTTTACCATTCTGTGTCAAAACGCAATTCTGCCTAGTGTGAATAGTGCAGACCTATTGAACCCAACTCTGAAAAGGGCAATGCCCAAGACTAAAGGAAGGTGAGCTGCAAGAAATGCCTGATGTCTTCATTGTTAATACAAATTCTGTTGACGTTCATTTGAGTTCTTCTAAAAGAAAGAAATGTTGCGTCTGCCTGAAGGCTGCCCTTACAGTTGGATAAAAAGAGAATGTCCCTGTATAGTATTTTTTCAGTCAGAGTAAAATAATAAGCACTTTGGCTACTTGTCTTCTAACATCATAAGGAAAGAGTATGCTGTGAATTCATTTGGTGATAAAGGAGGAGGACTGGAATCTGAACAAGTGGAAAAGTGCCTGGTCTCAGAGGTCAAAGCCCATTAAAAAGTATTGAAAGAGAAACAAAAAACATTCCTTTCCATATGGAGTAGTATTCTGTTTAATTTGTAACTACTTTTAACTAGTGTTATTGTTCTTACTTCTGAGACTACATTTACATGGAAAGTAAAACTTTAGGACTCCTCTGCCATCCAGTTTTCTTCCTTTCTTCTGTCTATGGCACTGCTGATAAAAATCTGGTATCTGATGTATCATAATCTTTGACTTAAAGACTGACTATTGAGCAGCTCCTACAGAACTATCACCAGTCAGTCAGAATTCCCCTGCAATGTCTGAACATTTTGGCATGGGGGTGGGTGGCAAGGGAAAACACACCAGCATGTATTTGACAGATTACCTAGGAAGCAAATAGCAAACTTTATTGTTGCTGGTTTTGTTTTAGTTTCATTTTACTTTCAAGATATACTCCTGATAAACATGTGAAACCTTTAAAGAATTTATCCTGTTTTATTTTATACGTTCTCAAAGCTGTTGAAGTGATATCTCTGAAGACCAGCTCTGCTATTCAGACCCAAAACAGATGCAACCTTGATGGTGGCAGGATATGCTGGCTACTTATTTGTTTTATGTTTTGAATGATGTTTGGAAAGAATCTTAGATTCTAGAAGAAGGAAATCAATTCAGCAGAGCTATTCAGCAACTTCACAATTCCAAGGCTGCTAAAACCAGTAAAGCCCTCGCTGTCAGGAGCTGAAGAGAGGCTAACACATCTTTATTTCCCTTAGGTCAGTGAAGTACTCTGACCAGAAGCCAGAAATGTCTTTGGGCGCACTACCAAATAAAATGAAAGCTGTTGTCACTTCCTGCTTTAACTCACTATCTTTCAGAAAAGTTGAAGGGTTTGTTATGCTTCTTTATTTGTAAAGCATTGTTTATTTTCTTTGTTGCATGTCAAGTGAAACCTTTTTTCGTTGCTGTTTTGTTTATGTTAGCAGCTGTCTTACTTACTTACTGTATATCTCACGAGTGGAATCCATCAGAGAAGAGCTAGAATGGACTGTTCCCTTGGGGAAAGAGAGCCAGAAGCTGAAGACAGCAGCATGATTGACAGGGCAATGTATTCACCACCACAGTCCCACAGTGCCTGAGAGCATGGTAGGTCTGATGATGTTTACCAAGGTTCAGTCACCTCCCAGCAATTGCCAGACAGATCCATAGTGATGAAGCAGGTCTGAGGTAAAGCCAGAAAGTCAAGTCAGTGGGTGAGGATTACAATCAAAATCAGTAATACACACGCATGCTGGCAATGTCATCTTTGCCTGAGCTAAGAGTGAGAGCCTGAACTTAAATGCAGCTCCCAGGGAAAGAGGTGACCTGCAAAAGAGGTATCTCACATCTTTCTCCAAAAGTTCTGTTCCCAGCAGGCTGATCCGGGCTTACATGCTGCCCTGTACCAGAGCTGGCCTCCACTACAAACAGCTAACCCCTGGCGACTGGGCAGAGGTTGCAGAGCCTAGGGGTGCACTCAGCCCTGACGGAACTGTGTTCTGTCTCCTGGTTCTCAGTGCAGTAAGACTGCAAGAATTTTAGTTCAGTTTTGGAATATTGTATTGGCAGTGTGGATTCATGATATAGACTCAGAAGTTGCATATTATACAAGATATTTGTTGTAGCATTTTACTAGCATAGCAAACTCTTTTTTCTTTGTATAGCCTAAAAAGAAGGCATTCTTTCATCTATATTAGAAACAGGCATGGATGTGGAAAGGCTTTTCCTTGTGCAGCTCCCGTATACACTGACAGATACATTTTGAATCATATTACTTCAAAGTTGCAAAGCATTTCAGCTGTGAAGCACACCTTGATTTTAATGAGTCATATGGGTTTAAATTGAATCATGATGGAGTATGAAATCTTTTTATTGTGGTGTCGTGGAGTATGACAGCTATATTTATGGTCCTTCTATCTCTAACACAAAGTGCGTGTAAGGATTTTGTAAACTTTTTATTGCTACTATGGATAGACAAAAAAAATATATGCATGTGATTATGAAATAACTGGTCATTCAGTACAGACAGCTCTGCAAAGATGACTGGGGTTGCCAGATAATACCTGTAATGATTTGTGTGCATGCATGGTAGGCAATTTAAAACCAATCTATAATCAGTACAGTTAGCTCAGGAAAACTGTGTGATGGTACCTTGCACTTCATTCAGAGTTGAAACCTGGCATTTTGGACAGCCATATTTTATATCATAGCTGATCCTCTAGTAATAATTCCCATTTCCATTAGGTTGTTAATTGCCTAAAATTACGTAATGTGAACAAGTTAGAAAATGAGTCCTGTGCCAATTAGATGGTCATGCTGTTAGTCTCTATTTTAATCTGTAGAGATTATTTTCCAGAGAGCAGAATTTACATCTTGTATTCTTCTCTATCACTGTAATAATAAGGCAGTACATAAAATATATAAGTAGGCTGGAGAACATGAGTAACTCATGTTCTTGTAAGTTCTTTTAAGAGCCTGAGTACAATAGAGGACTTGGTAGCTAGAAAATATCTCAGAGAATGTTTTGCTGCAAGCAAACTTGTTGCTGTAGATCTGTTTTATTTATGTAAATTCTTGTCTTTTGTGGAAGATGGTTTCCCATTAGTATATTTCAGTAAAGCTGATACTAAACACAATACTTTAAGATTTCATATGTTCAATGTTATCATAAAATCAACTAGGCAGGAAAACATGACCTTTAGTATCATGAAGGACTGCTAAGTCACTAGTAAATCATGTCACCAAGAGCCTACACCTATATAACACTTGAAGGGAAGTTTATTCAGCAAATCAAATCATGGTTTATGATATTTTGGTTTATACCACTTTAGTCAGTTGGGGTCAGTGGTCCTGGCTGTCCCCCCGTCCCAGCTGTTGCAGTGCAGTGAGAAGCAGAAAAGGCCTTGATTCTGTGTAAGCACTGCTCAGAAATAACTAAAATATCCCTGTGTTATCAACACTGTTTCCAGCACAAATCCAAAACAGCCCTGTACCAGCTGCTATGAAGAAAATTAACTCTACTCCAGCCAAAACCAGCACATACACATATATACTTGTTTATGTGTGATACCCAGGGAGCATGACCTAGTCACCTACTTCTTTTGTCATGCTTCCATGATTTTTTCCAGATCTGTTGACACATCTGGTATGTCCTGTTCATGAGGAGCTGTCAACTCACTGGCTGGCTGTGTAATTCCTTTGTGCCTGCAGCCCAGAATATTGTCCACCTTTTCAGCTGTCACATCATGTATTCAAGTATATTTCTTATCTGCTGGGTATTATTAACGGCTGTATGATTTTTTCAATATTTCCTTGATAATAAACATTGTATAAAAGTGTCTTTGTGTCATTCTTTCTATTACTTTTTTCAACATAAAATTGGTCTTATGTTGAACTCTTTTTTTTTCAGATAAGATTAGTTGTACAAAATATGAAGTAATGTGTGAGTTTAGAGATTAATAGTGGGAAAGAAATGGACAGTTTAGGAAGTAGAGATCATCTTTCTATTCACAGAAAAGATCGTCTTCTTTTAGATTTTTTGTTCTCACTGCTGGTTTCAAACCCCCTTAATTAAATATCCTCTGCAATTACTTAAAGTACTTCTTACAGCTTAATCAAGATCATCAATAAAGTTATTGAAAGACTTATGGAAGAATAAATAAAATAAGCTTAGTCTTTTGCACCTAATTTTTAGACTCTCAAATTAAAGCAGAAGAATCCTTAATCAGGAATCATAATGAAAGTAGTTTCAGTGACAGCATTACAGCATTTTTCCTTCCAGCAGCATGTGTTGATGCAGTGTTTCCACAAGGGCTCTAGCTCTCCTAAGATTAAATAACCTATCCACTCAGCCTTCCTTTCAGTAAGATTGTGTTGCTTGACACCCTGCCACCCAGATCATGATTCACAGTAGATAATGTCATCACCAAAAAAGAACAAGGGGGAGAATGCCATATGGAGAACCAATTATTACTGTGTGGAAATGATTGGACTAGGAGGTTGAGAATAAAGAATCATGAAATCATAGAGTGGTTTGGCTTGGAAAGAACATTAAAGATCATCTGGTTCCATCCATCCTTTCCTCTCCACTATGGGCAGGGGCACTTTTCACTAGACCAGGCTGCCTAAAGCTCCATCCAACCTGGCCTTGGACACTTTCAGGGGTGGGGCATATTGTGTAACACAAATCTATGTAACTTTTTTTTTATCACTGATTACAAAATACTGTGAAGGAGTAAAGCTCTTGGGAAGCTTTCTGCCCCATGCATTTGGAGATGTTAATGACCAGCACTTATAATCACAACATCACTTCCAAATGACTGCTGAATGGCCACATTGTGATATTTATTCAAACAATTGTGATGCTGAATTGGCAAAGCAAAATTAAATCGTTGAAGCTTAAGGTGAAAAATTATCATTCTTTGTTTACTTCCATCTGGGTTTTATTATTCACGAAAAACGAGATAAGAGGTAGTGGTTTTCGTTTATAGAAGGAAATGTCAGGTATTGCTGGTTATGGAAATTAAGTTTCTATTTTGGCCAAGAAGTCACACTGGAAGATGACCCATTGAATAAGAAGTTGTCAAGACTTCTGAAGTGTTAGGGAAATGATTTATGGTTGACATGTAGAAAACAAATTGACAGATGAACCTGCAGCCTACCAGCAGAAGGACTGCAGCACAATGTTTAATATGCTCAAGACAGCATAAATCTTCCAGAAGACAAGCAGCTGCATTTTATACCAGCTGGAGTCTTTGTATTGTTTTCACATTCAGCTTGAGATACAATGAATAATTGAATAAATGGCATTACAGCCTCTAATTAAAATGCCTCAAGACACTAAACCAACAGGGATTAAGTATATACATGAAAAATACCAATCGCACCATATCTTTGTAATAGAGTGTTGTTTGGGGTTTTTTTCATCAGGGATATAATGAGGTGTATGAAGCTTTCTTGATGGACTCCTAATAGCCTCTGTCTTAAGTTTTAACTTTGATTTGAATTTTTTATGTTTAGTCCTAGCTGGGAATTGCCTCCGAGGCTTTCTGGGTGTGGGAGACCATGAATGTTTGAAGGATGGGCTCTGAAACACGCTTAATTATCACAGAGCTGCTCTAGCTTGGGGAAAACCTCAACACGTTTTTCCCAACACGTTCAGCCTGGTTAACTCAAGCTAGTTTCCGAGCTTTTACTGACACTGTGTGGCAGAGGTAAGAACAGCAGGCATTTTACCTAAAGCTATTATTTCTGGCGGAAGGAAATGAAAGCGTCTCCGGTGAGATGAGAATTATGAGAGCTGGATTACTCACTGACCATTAGAAAAATAGCGGCTCACTGTGAAAGCTGGCCTGCATGTTTTCATTTTCAGTTATTAACTGTAACTTTGAGTGTGTTTATAAAATAAAAACA
Source organism: Bolborhynchus lineola (assembly GCA_025448015.1). Lineage (NCBI taxonomy): Eukaryota > Metazoa > Chordata > Aves > Psittaciformes > Psittacidae > Bolborhynchus > Bolborhynchus lineola. The sequence goes on from JAOEHX010008959.1 coordinate 31,799, forward strand.
GAAATACAGATAATAATAAAATACACTGGCCCGGCAATTAGTTTCCAGTAGAGCTCCAGCAGCTGGGAAAATCATGCACAGTAGGAGCACATTTCTGAGTTACATTTCTCTCCTATTCCCCCCGCCCCTCTTTTAATTTCTGATCCTCTTTTCTTCAGTGCCTGTGTTAATAACATTTTTCCTGCTTTCATCCTCACTCCCATTTATAGCTGGAAACATCAAAGTTTGCATTAAAGATTTGCATATAATGTTCAATCCAGGTTTTATTCAGAGCTATTTCTACTATTTCATAGATTTTCAACAGAAGTCTGAAAAACTCAGTTTGGGCCCCTACATTGTGCCGCAGCTAAGCAGGCATCTTGTTAACTCTGTGGTGTCTCCCAGCTATTTTAGGGCAGCTGGTGCTGGCCTCATCTCCTATTTCATGATTTTGGAGTACTTTTTGGTAAACTACACTATAAACTGAGCATCTTTACTACCTTTCCCATACTTGATTCTCTTCTCCAAACTGAGTGGAGAGCTACAGCTCTGCTATTTCACTCTAGGTAGGCAGATGGCATTTCCCACTCCATGGAGCTTCCTTTCTGTAGCATGTTTCTTTGGGGTTTATATGGGAGCTGAGTGCCTCCACTTCTATATAATACTACCTGAGATGAAAATGCATAGTTAAAGGAGTGAGAGTGGACAGTACAAAAAAAAATTATTTTGTCCTGATACTTAACTAGTTATAATACATTCAGTGGCATAGCCAAACCATTTTGCACACCTATAAAATAATAGATTTTAAACACAGGCTAGACCATGTTTCTTGATGATCTGCTAAACCACTTATATATCACTGAAGCTATTGTCCAAAACTCCTGAATAACTTTGTACTGCAATAGACTCTGAAGGACACCAAGTCTGGAAGGAATAGCGTGAACTGACTTCCTGTCATTTATACCATTCTGTCCTATTCAAATAACTTCTAGCAGATCCTCAGAGCTCAATTTAGCCTTGCACTGAAAAAAAACATTACCAGTGCTTGTGCAGGTTGAAAACAATAACTGCAACCAGCAGAGGGCAACGAGGCGGGGAAAACGGACTTGGTTTTAAAACACTTTTTCTCAGAGGCTTTTTTACACAAAATCATTGTTTGTATACATGAGGCTTCGTTTGCTCATATTGATAGAAAGCTTTGAACACAACATGCAAAATGCTATGAATTGATTTCTGATGCGGTTTGCAGCTGATCAAATTGACTTACATACGCTCACTTAATGGATTTGTTTTACCAAAAATAACGTTGATGTTCATGTGCTTTCCCCAGATAGGTCAGCACAGGAATAAGAATTAGCCTTGTCAAAGAGTATATATACCAGCTTATGCCTTGCACCTTTAGACATTCACATCCTTGGCTGAAAAAAATGCCTAAATTGTTTTCAGTCATGTAGAATGCGAGACTGTTGAAACCATAACATCAGAGCAAAGTAGCCAAACTCTGAACTTTTAAACAACATTTTATTTAACTTTTGCCTATTGAGAAAAGAAATAAAATATACAGGAAAACATTGCCACTTAATACCAACTTTTACCTAAGTACAAGGTAGGACCATAATGTCTACTCAACATAATAGTTATGAGTAAAAGTCAAAATCTTTACACTTTTACTGTTAAGTGATAAAATTATCAAAAATAAAATGGTGTTTGCATTTTTTCCCCCAGCATTGCATTTCCAACTGTGAACAACATTCCAGAGAGGCAGCAATGTATTATCTTCCCTCTTAGGTGCTGCCTCTGCATTTTCAGACTGCAAGTTTTGACTATAGTAAACCCATGCACCAAGTAACAGCGATAAAACTCTGGATAGTTATGTTGCAATTATCATGCAAACCTATAGAAATAATTGCTTTAGTAGGTAACTTAAATCACCCAAATAGGAAGAAAATACAATTAATGTGGATGTTTCCTTCAAGCTTTTGATTTATAAGCCTTGCCTGTCAGATATCTGAGGCCGCAGCTAAGAGGAAAAAAAAAAAAAACCCAACAATGGAAGAAATAGGTAAAGTGTGAGATTTTCTCCAAAACCAGTATAAGAAGAGTGAAGACCTTTGCAGAGTGATTTTCACTTACATTTACAACAGCATGATAGGTATGTAGCAAAGATTAAATTTATGCAAACTATAGAATCTGTTACCATGTCTGCAACACATTAAAAGATAGGAAGAACATCTGTGGTAGCACAGCAGGAGTTTTAGATGAAACTTGGAAACCTATATCCTAAAAATGTAGTTGATAAAATCACCTTTTCTTACAGAAACTGAAGGCCAACTAACCTCTTCCTCTTTCCTGGTCCTAAATAATCCCTAGATGTGTAAGTATAGCCTCTCTTCTGGAAGTAAAAGCAAGTTCTGAAATTACACAGTCTGAAAAGAAAACTGAAGAATGTTGTAACAACAATCTTTACATATATGAAGCACTGCTCTGGGAAAAACTCTTTATCATTCCTGCCTGTGTGCGGGGAAATAAGATAATATAAAATAGTAGCAATGAAAAGTAGATTAGACATTAGAGAAGTGTTTGGTTGTTTAAGGTTTTTTTTAATAGGAATGATAGTTAAACACTGCAATACATTTAAGAAAGGCATGGTATCTTCAAATGTAATATTTTAAGATGTAAACTTGCCAACAATGGTTTAGTGGTAGTCTTGCTGTAGTTGTGTTGGTCTGAAGACTTAAACAAGACAAGATTTGTGGAATGAAATAATATATTTTATTAGATCAACTCATGCAGCTGGAAGATAGACTCAAGCACACCATTCTTAAGATCTAAAGAAGTGTCTGATCTCAAAAGCCTTAAAGTCTACATATTTTCTTCCAGCTAGTTTAGCTAGTTTAATAAGAAAATAGTTTAACTCGATCTGATTCCACTTTAGGTTTGGACAATCTCTTCAGGACCTTTCTAAACCTATTCTTTAGCACTCTGTGATCTGTTTAATATACCTAAATTAAGCATAGTGCTGTATCCCAACAGATTAAGGAGACTTTGAATCTTCATCCAGATTTGCATGATGGATTAATTATTGTTTACAGAAGAACCTTTGATGTACAGGAAGTTGTACTGCTTTCTTGCCAGAATTATTGTGGTGTTTCTGCATCAGTTTTAAAGCTTTTGGTGACTGAATCTAAAACAGTCAAAAGCTATTGATTTCTACAGTCTCTCAGAGTTTTACTTTCAAAGTTAATAAAAACCTTATTTTTAGGCTAGTTTCTCAGACTCATTTGGCATCTTAAATGTGTTAACTTATGAATTTAATACAACCATGTTAAAGGACTGATTTGCCTCATTTCTGAAAGACTTTCAAATTGAAAAAGATGAAAAAGATACAAAACATGCATTAAAGGTATATCTTGTAACGTGTCTGCTACATGCTGCTTTTGATCATAGAAATAATCATCAAAAATACACCACGCTTAGAATGGTAGTGCTTAATTCTGCAAAAATTACCTTTATTTGCTTACCTTAAATCACAGTTATCCAGACAACTGTTGCAGATCTCTGCAAATACAATAGATGTATTATGGTCAGCAAAATATATTATAAAGTTATTGTTGTCTTGGCAGAGTTTACAAGACTCTGTGTGACAGGAATTCAAATGAAGTATCACACTGTCATAGGAATAAGAAAAAAGTTGTGAAGAAGAAAGTTGTGCAAGTAGTTTGTGAAGATAAACTAGCAGGAAAATAAGCTACTTTATACATGAGATTATTTCCCATGCTGTGGTCTGTGGAAAATTATTCATTGTGTGCTAAGATTCTCTCCACATGTACCCTCTTATTTCTCCTCTAAAAGAAAACACATGGTTCTTACACTGAACTACATATTAAAATATTCTGTGTTAAACAAAGGACACAAACATTTCCTCAATTCTACAAAGCTAAGTGTTCTCCTGTTGAAGTATTACCTAAGTCATTTCCATCTCACTAACTTCTCTTTCCAAATTCAGTTTGCATTGCAGTGTGGAAGAATCATCACATGCGAACAGTTACCAACTATTTCATAGTGAACCTGTCTCTGGCTGACATTCTGGTCACAATTACTTGTCTTCCAGCAACTTTAGTAGTAGACATCACAGAAACTTGGTTCTTTGGGCAGCCCCTCTGCAAAATGATTCCCTACTTACAGGTATTATTTTACTGTGTTTGTGTACATATTACCCATGTTACAAGAAAGATAAAGAACAATAGCATCTTCCTAATAATGATAAGCTGATGGAAGACTATGCCTGCTACTGAAGGAGATACATCAGGGTACATGCTGAGGATTAAAGGACTGGTCCACTTGTGAATATGTTTATGCTTTCTAAATATTTTTCTGTATTTTCCATCTGATTGTTAGACCTGGGCAACACTCATTCTGAAGCAATTGATGCTCGTCTGTTTTTTTCTTTTTTCTCTTTTTCTTTTTTTTTGTGTGTGTGATCTTTTTTAAGAATTCAGAGGGCATATATACCAATAAAAATGTCTGTAAATAGAATTACAGTCAATTTTACTCTGTGCATGAACCTAAAGAGATACACAAGTATCCAGGATAGAGAATCTGAAAGGATTCTAGGTTTTCACATGTGTTTAGAGACTTACTTTGTATTCTTCAGAAATAGTCAAATTATTCAGGTTCACTGGGAGCTGATGAGATTGTCTGCCTTAAGCAGTAATTGCCAACACTTGTTTACCAGTGGACTTGATTAGTTATGAGATGATTTGCATCAAAATGATTGACAAATACTTTTCCCAAGAATAGCTGGTTAGGTGAACTGACTGGGCATACTAGAATGACAAGTGCTTGGCCTTTCAGTCATTACAAAATCAAAAGAATTGAGCAGAACTCTGAATGTATGCAGGTGATCTGCTCTGTGCCTCCAGCACTATTTATATTTTCAGCAGATACCTGTAGGCTGAAGAGCCACATTGTCAAGGGCAAGAATTCTCCAGCAGATGTGTCCTTTGCTCAACACAGTCAAAATGACTGAAGTTTTTTCAAAGCCTGCATGGAGGAAAATCTTCCTCCTCTAATGGAAGAAAATCTAAAGAGTAAGTGGAATGGTCACCTAGTGTATGGAGTGAAAGAGTGATAGGTTATTTCCTATACTGAATTGAAGGTAAAATGATTTAGTCTGTGTTAAGCTAATTGTTCATGAGACTGAGTTTCCATTGTTCCTGTGAAAACTGAGAAGACAAAATGATGGTACTGGATTCCAAATATAACACAGAAAATGTACGAACAAAATTGTGCTACAAAGAAAAAAAAGATCTAATTTGTCATCTAATGTTTTAAAAGTAGTTTTTCAGACAAAGTTTGCAAATTCTACTTTGCATAAATTTGCTCTATCAGAATTTGACCCTGCTATACCTATTTAGTTTTGGTAGCACCCTAGTCTGTTCATTGTCCTGCTAATTCTAGTGGGAGTTTAGCAGATGACGTTGTCTGTTGTAATTCTGTAAGAAGTGATTTTAAAAGTGGATAATTTTTCTGTCTTTTTCTGGGGATAATTTCTATTCAATAATTGTAGATAAAGAGCTAACTATGTTGAAAATACAAATAATTTTTAAAACTCTGGCAAAAAGAATTGCAATAAATTTTTTTAAAGCTCTGAAAATAATTATATTCGTATTTACATAATATTTCCTTTTCTTTAGACAGTTTCAGTCTCTGTGTCTGTACTAACACTCAGCTGCATTGCTTTGGATCGATGGTATGCAATTTGTCACCCTTTGATGTTTAAAAGCACAGCCAAGCGAGCAAGGAACAGCATTATAATTATCTGGATTGTGTCCTGCATCATAATGATTCCTCAGGCTATTGTTATGGAGTGCAGCAGTGTGTTCCCAGGATTAGCCAATAAAACCACCTTGTTCACAGTGTGTGATGAGCACTGGGGAGGTGAGTATGTCATTGAGGGGAGGTGAGTGTGTCATTGACCATAAAGACTGAATCTGTACTGCTGTTAAGTAATATAAATATCAGGACATATTAATATGCAGTCAAGTTGTACAAATATATTACAAAAATGTTCTTAATTATATAAGCTTTCCTAGAACTACCATTTTTCAAATACTGTGAAATCCTGTTTTCTTTTGTATTGCTAAGACTTCAAGTACGTTTGAAACCAAGTTTAAATGAATGAGGCTGGCTTGTGTCTTGACCGTGTTAATGTTTCCCAGAGGCTTATATAATTCTGTGATCGATGGACATTGCAGGTTTACAAAGACTTCAACATTCAGCCTTAAGAAATAGCTACATGAGAACAGAAATTTCTGTTTCCTTGGTATATTGCATTTGCTAATTGCTGATATCTGACTTGCTTTTATAGATCTCTCTTGAGACTTCAATGAAAATTTCATGTCCTTACAAAATTTACGGAGATGTCATCAATATGGGGTAGTGAGTTAGTCTACTATTTGAAATTTGTCATAGACGAGATATTTAAAATAACTTCATAAATGTAATCAGTTACAAATTATTTTATCCAAGAAGTATAATTCTGCCTTTCCAAATTAACTTTTAATCTAAATTTTTCTGTATTTCAATTCAGCTGTAAGAAACTCTAAGGGTTGCCAGGGAGTAACTACTTCTTTTTTGTCTCTGTTCACAGTAAGTGGTGTTAGCCACCAACCCAAATGGTTAAGACTCAACTCTGGTGGGCCCTGGCATAACTCCAAAGCTAATAGAGCATATGAGTTACATGCTGTGACTCTGACACTGGATATAATGACCATCAGTAATACCATTATTCACACACAAGAAAATAAAGCCATGTTTGCCAAAATATGTAACTAAAAATTACCTGTTTAATAACCTCACGTCAGACTAAAAACAATCAGATTCTCTCCAAGAGATGTCTCTGTAGAAGAAGATTCCAATCATGTGAACAATTAAGATAAAATGCAACTGAACCACCTGTATTTAATTATTGTGATAAATTACCTTAAGCAGCTTGAACTGCTGAGCACTCTTCCATGTGCTTTTTTGGAACTTTCTCACCTGACAGGCCTCTGCAGGGCCAACAGGGGATTAATAAGAAGACATTGGCTATCACATTCCCTGTTCTTTATCTCCCTCATCCCAGTTAGTCCTTTGGGACAAGGCAAGGGAGCAGAGATGGCCATTAGCTAGCTGGCACTCATTACAGACAAAGATGTGCTGATGTGCTGTGAGTCTGTAGGCTAGGGCAAGCCTCCATTGTGCTTATGAGTATTGTACTTGCTGTTTCATTGGAGAGGACACATCTGCTCTTTACTTTTAGTGTTCTTTCTTCATCTGTGTACAATTTTGTATCTCTGCTGCTGGATGCTGCAGTATTTATGTGACTGTTTTCTTTCTCAGCATTAAGTCCAAGTGCAATTTGGGTCCACTCATTTTGACTGCAGAATTAATTATCTGTGTCTTCATTTTCAAGGCTAGATCTGCAACAAAGACTGTTTTAATCAATCTAGGAAATAAAAATTATGTAGTTAATTAATTAGGAAGTCAGAAGAACATTTCATCAGGGAATGCGAAGGAAAAATTTCCGGATCCACATTGGCCACTTTCTGATTCCTAGCAGGAAAGTGTTGCTTTGGAACTACAGACTCCATGGTAGCCTTGCAACTATTTAAAAGAGTACTGCTCATTCAGGCCTGTGCTGAAGTAGTTGCATCTCACAGATATGCCAGAGCTGAAGCACCCATTGTATAGAAGAAAAAAATCTCCCACGTATTTGCAAGACTCTATTCCGGTGGGGTGTATTTGTCCAATTAAATCTGTCGATCTTCAGGTTATACTTTGAGCCTTCGCTTGGGTGTTTGGAGAGGTTGAAAGGAGTATAACAAAGGCAAGTACTTGTGCATAGAATTAAGTTCTTTTTGTGTGTGGCTTCAGAAATGTAGTGCAAACACTCCAAACTGATTTTGTTGGTTTTCTTTTTAATTTGTATTGAGCATGGACTGAAACCAATTTTTTATTAAAGATACATTAAAGTTTTCTGAAATGGGGAGTTTTTCATTCCATTAAAGATAAGAATCCTATTTTTATCCTGCTGCCTTTTTAATTAATTATTCTTCTAATGATAATGCACCATCATTGCTAGCTATTGTGCTGGTGCATTTCAGCTATCTGTACAAAATAATCCTCTCCACTTTCTAATAATAGATTCTCTTAGTAACTTGAGAGAAGAACCTTTTTATGCATTGTTGCAAGTAGGTTGCTCAAATCATGGCATTACCTAGTAATTGTATAGTCAACAATATATTATCAATGAGGATAAAATATAATAGATACGTACCTTAACACCCCTTTCAGACTATGGAGAATAAAGTATCATTAGCTACAAAAGTTTTGCATTCAATTGAAAATATCCAAGGATACTGAGTTGAACCAAACCATAGAAGATTCAATTTTTCTACTGAAAACCAGGGTTTGAAAAGTCACAAAAAGAAGAACAAATGAACATGGATAACAGGGCAGCTGGTGAGCATTGAGGCCAGAAGAAGGAAAAAAAAGCTAATATTTTCAAAGAAAATAGTTGCATCTTTTGTTGGATTGTGGTTTTTTCCTTTTTTGACTCTGGGAATATCAAGCAGCAAATAAAAAAAACCTAGGAGGAGGTTGAAGGAGAAAGATATTGATATTCCTATGAATAAGCTATATTTGCAAAGAGAAAGTGGAGATGTAGATACTGCACACATTCAAGAGATCCTGAGCAAATCCTGTAGAAAAGTCAGTTTAGAGGAAAGGGATTATATTTGGGTGTTCACTGCTTTGTTTAGAACTGCACATAATTTACATTACCTAAAATCAGGGTACGTCTGATGAAATTTTGAGGAGTATCATTTGCACTGTATGTCCCAAGGATATTAAACTGTGAATTGTCAAGGTTGGGACTGCAAAAAGGGGGAGCTTAATGACACTTTCCAAAGTGTTTTGGATGGCTATTCTAATTCTGGGAATGCAGGATCACTGAAACATGAGGTGCTATGGAGGACTAATGGGAAGTTATGTCCAGAGATGCCAAAGCAGGAGACTGTATTTTACCCAGACTTAGATCCAGCTGCTGAAGTCCATACAAGTCTGATGAGGGTCTGGAAGAAGGTCTGATCAGCACTGTGACACTTGGGGTCCTTAAAAGAGAACAAATAGTGGCCACCCTGACTAATAAGATTTCAAGTATGCTGTTGGAGAGCTGCCAGTGACTGCAAATGAAGCAATAGTTCAGCCTAAAGCAGGGCTCAATTACTTTTTAATTGCTTCTGGCATTCCTAAATATAAAATTCATTGCCAATTTTAGGCTGAGGGTTTTTCATTTTGAGTACTGTCTAATAATAATATTTTATTTGGGAATGCAGAAGGGTCCAACATGTGACCTATGCAGGCTCACTTAAGGAGCCAGTGTTGGCCACAGTTCTATAATAGTCTGCAATTGCTATGTGCTGAATTTGATGATAAAGTGCCAAAATAAAAGAAATATATATTAAAATGAGTTCTCCATGTGTCCAAGTCAGCTAAATGCATTCTTTAAGAGCTGTTCGCAAAACGAGTGTTAGCCAAACTGCATTAGCCAACCCCTTTGCAAATGATAGAATATGGAGATAATCCTTTCCCAAAACTACATGGTCGAATGGAAACAAAGGGAAGACTTTGTGTTCCATTTCCTCTTAGACTGTTCATAAAATAGTACAAACCCCATATTGTCTTAATTCTGGAAAACGAATAGCTGGGAATTGCATTATTACATGAAGTTTTATACATCCTTTTTATTGAAGTGTTCAGAATTTAAGAAAAAACTTGTGGGACATTTTAATGCAGAAAGAAGTCAGAATATTGCTAATACTAAGATTAGCTTGGTGTTGCCACTAATTGAGAGCTGAAGGATAATATATCAGGTTTGAAAATGTAATTTTAGTATTAGCTACCTGTAAATCCTCTGATACAGGAACACAGTTTGGAAAAGGCTGTGTCATGTGGCAAAATTTTCCCTACTATTGGCATCCATTTCCTAACATCCCTATTTATTAAGCTTTTTTCTAAAAGTATACCGTTTCAACTGCATTGTGTCTTTATGTTGGAAACTCCAAAATACTGTAGATATCTTCCTTAAACTGGGGAACCTGGGAACTCTCTACCAATGCTCAACAAACTTGATAGTTCATTTCCTCTGTTCGTAGGGAAGATGTCAGGAGTACCAGTTTCATCATGCACCTATGGCTTAAAGGATCATTTAATTTGCTAGACATATTAAAACCTTTTGAGTCTGGAATGTTTTCAGTTTGTATGTGTATGTTTATGTATACACACATATATGTATGTATTTACACAAATATAGTAAAATTTTGAAGCTGTTGTTTCAATCTTCTACCTCCTTGCTTCATTGAACAGTCTGGGACTGAAACACAGTGCCAAGAAGGAAGCTTTAGAAAAGTTTAAAAGTTGGTTAATAACCCCAGCAGCAAACAGAAGAAGGCTTGGATTAGCACCCTTCTTCAAGTGGAGTGATCATATGGCATGACCGGTGCTGAGTGGAAATGCTGATCTTACCCCAGCCAAATCCCTGTGACCATCTGTTTGCTTTTTGTCCCCTTTTTTTCAGTAAAATAACATCCGGTGCTGTGAGAATCATTAATTTCTTCTTAAAGAGATGATTACTCCAGCTAAGAATAATCTCTCCCTATCCTGAAGCGCATTAAGTGACCACGGAAAGCAAAGACACTTTCCTCCTCTTCTTGGCAGTAAGAGGCTCAGCAGTCTCAGTCAGGCAGCTGATATATTACCGGGACCACAGACTGATTGATGTTCTCATTCAAGGAGCCTGAAACTCACTCACTTGATAAATGAAAGATATCCCAAACCAGCCCTTCCTCCTTCTCACTGCCATGATTGTCAAACAGCTTTAAAGCTTTTCTTTGGCTTGAGAAGCTAAACAGAGTCATGCTTCTTAGGGAAAGGTTTTGCAAAGGGCATTGCCCTGGGTGGAGGAGGGATAGGTTTCCTTTGATGTTTAGCAGCTGGCACTTTCCAGGTGGCTAAACTTCAAAGGCAAGTGTTAGGATCTTCCTCCAACCTGGTTCATCAGTTCTTTGTAGATAGCTAGGCTCATTTAATGTTTCGCTTTACTTGGAATGCTAAATTGGAAGCTATAAACTCCAGATGGCCTTTTAAATATGTACTATCCTTCTACCTGAAAGGAGCCTGGCTGCCTGCAGAGCATTGATGAGGCAAGTGGCACCCCCTTCTGAGCAGAAAGAATGTACTTTCAGCTCTGACCTCCTGTGATCCCAGTAAGTCACGTTACTCCAGTTTCTCCTTAATCTCTCCACCTGTGAAGTGTACATGGTGGTATTTCCCTGTCTGACCGGACTGCTGTGAGGCTGCATTTTCTAGAATGCAAAACCAAATTTGAGATCATCAGTCATTATACATAGCCAGGTTATCACCTGTTATAAAAAAAGCTGCCCCAGATGGTCTGCCTCCTCTAGGAACAGTAGTAAGAGGTATTAGCTGCAGCTGCTAGTTAAGAGTTGGTAAATTGGCTTTCCACAGGATCTTCGAACAAGAAAAGGGCCAAATGCTACTCATCTGAATTTTTTGAACCCTGATCCAACAAAGTTGATTTTGCTGTAGCAAGTAATAGCAACTTTCTATTGCCCTGATTTTGAAGTTTTTCTGGTTGGTGAACCAGCTAGCACTTTCAGGCCCAACACTGAAAGCGATACTACTCAAGCCTGGGTTTGAGGGTGAACCTGATGTTAACAGGGAGATGTTAACACAGATTTTAGCAGAGAGGTGTACTGGTTGCTGCTATGAGAGTTATGAGCTATGTCTTTGTACCTCCTTGTCTAACAAAAGTCTCAGGGATTCTCCTGGCTTTCAAGAAGACCTCTTGTTTGGTAGGGTCCACGATCACAGTCTATTTAACAGATAGAAAATAAGTTTGACTCACCAGCGTTTTGAGCTCAAGTAACTCTCTTTTTCTTCCTCTTTTTATTTTTTATGAAACCTATATATGATACAGAGCTGCAATTGCAGATCTTAGCTTCCTGAAACATTCAGAAATTCTAGAAATTAACATAAATGTTCCTTCTTTAGCCAAAATGCAAGGCATAGGTTTTTTTTGTAGTCTAGCTGCTCATGAAGTGCAGTTTGTCTTCTGCTACATGTTGTCAGTCTCCATAATGTTCATTCATTTTCCTGAAGCCATCTATAAATGTTAAGTTATAATTGATATCAACATGTGATAATATCAAATTACATTTGATGATACAAAAGTGAAAACAAGTTTTCCAGGCACCCAGTTCATATTCTGCTATAATCTAATGGTGAAGCTTATGATGCGACATTCTTGAAATGCAATACATTCACAACACTTGTAAGATGTTTGTCTCTAAGCAAATAGCATTCATAACTTTTCTTTTCGAAAGAGATGCACAGGAAACTAGAACACAATGGTAAAAAACTCATTATTGTTACAGCTGAGTCAAAAATAATCCTAGAAATTTCCTCAGTTAACATCACTTCACTGAATTCTTTTTTTAAAAAAAATATAATAATAATTAATCACCAAGTCTTAATCATGTTTATTCTGCCACAAAAAAAAGTGATTTCAGAAATGTCTGTTGTCTCCTCCCATTAGCATCTTGTGTGCTGTAGCCTACATTCTCTGTGCAATTTACTCAGGGATATGTAATAGGCTTTGCAGAATTTAAACTAAAGAATTACACAAAGTGTTACATATGTCAAAGATGAGACAGGTTGGGTAATTAGTTAGCTAGTGTTAGATACTGAAATGTTCTATCTTTCACTGATTTAATAAAAAGCAAAACTTCTGAAGACTTAATACCTAGAGTAATAATGTGATATGAAAGAAATAATGTGATGTAAGAGATGTTTGAGATAAAAGCATGATCATAAAAGTAAGAATGTATATAGAAGTGATTAAAAAAATCAATCCTACCCATAGTATTATTGGATACATCTTCCATTATAACTTACTATGTTTGGAAAACTCATGCAATCTGTATGAATAACTTGGCTTAAAGTGTTTTTGAAATGTGTGTATATTTAAATGCAGTTTTCCTATCTGAATTCTCTTTCCAGCTGAGGTTTACCCCAAAATGTATCACACATGCTTTTTTCTGGTGACTTACATGGCACCACTGTGTCTTATGGTGTTGGCCTATTTGCAAATATTTCGAAAGCTGTGGTGTCGGCAGGTAAGTTACTTAACATTAGTTCTATATGTTTGGTGCTGTGACTATACTCAGATTCCTATGTGCAACCTTCTCACCTATGTGCTCCATGTTGTCACTCAGAACTTGGACTTTTACAGCACTGAAACGAGTTTCAGTGACACTCCTGGCTTACAGCCACCTTGGATAGACACAGAGGTGCATTTAAAAATGAAGGCAATCAGGCTGAATGTAGACTCTTTCTTGCCCATGTCTATGAAGGGCTTAGAAGGAGAGAAAGAGAAAAAGGCAACAGAAAGATTTATTATAGGAAGAAGATCTCTCCAAAGTATCTGAAATGCTTATCAAAATACCTTTAGTGACCTTATTTATACTTCTACAATCTCCTGCGGCTGTCAAAACTTAGGTTTGGCCTTCTTATTTTCTAAGTAGTCTGTACTATATTTTATTTTTCCTTCTACAAAATCTCAGGTTCAAACAGATCCAAATTGAACAAAAGTTAGACTAGAAAGTCTAACTGTAAGAAAAACTGTGAGAATGGACTTGCCTGATATGAAGCTGGATGATATATTATTGACAAATAATTGGCATGATCTCTAATGTGAACATCTGTTTCATATGCTTCGGATTAAAAATTCAGGAAAGAAAATGGAAATACTAAGCAAAAAAAAAAAAAAAAAAAAAAAAACCCACCGAAACAAAACAAGCAAAGGCACAAAGAACATTTGAATTGAAGTGGAAAAAGTGATATGAATGTTTTCAGAAAGGTTTTTCCCCCTCCAGCAATTTGAAGTGCTTCTTGCTAGTGAATGGGGTTTTTTGGGGTGTGAATTAGGAAGAAGTTCTTCAGTGTGAAGGTGGTGAGTCAGTAGAACAGGTTGCTCAGCAAAGTTGTGGATGTCTAGTCCCTGGTAGTGTTCAAGGCCAGGTTGGATGGGACTTTGAGCAACCTGGTTCAGTGGGAGGTGCCCTTGCCCATGGCAAGGGGGTTGGAACTGGATGATCTTTAAGGTCCCTTCAAACCCAAATCATTCTGATTCTACGACTCTTCACCAGAAGAAAGGCTGAAAATTGAATTCAATGTAACAAGGCTCTAAGATGATTTGCATTACTGAGTAGTTATCTGTCCTGTAGCATCCAATTCTCCATATTCCTTCTTAACCTTCTCTTTCGTACTTTCTTTGCAATCTACTCATTCTCTCAAACTGTCCATTAAATTAATGCAAAGCAATTATTGTAACCTGCACATAGCTTAAAAATGCTTGTTCAGATTCAGAGCAGAAGTTGAATAACTGGAAATCAACTTGGTTTGGTGGGTTGCCCCTCCCCCCCCCCCCCCAGTTGTAAATTTTATTAGTTGGCCTGTTTTTTCTTCACAGTATTTCTTCTCCCTGTACATCTCACATGCTCAGAAAGTTCGGATGATCTTTTTTTTTTCCAGTGGCAAAAAGACAAATACTGCTACAGGCTTAGAGCTATCAATGGTACAAAATTACAGATATTTCTTTTCCTAGCATAAATGATAGTGCTATGTGTAAGAGGCCGCACTACGTGAAATTAAAACCACTGCACATCTATTATCAACTGTGACTTGTCTGCAGACAAGCATTTTCCTAAGCGCAACAGGTGTGCCATAGTCAGTCATGTAGAGCAAATGAATGCAGTGCTCTAAATGTATTATTTGATAATAGTTCCAATTAAGAAATCATGCTGTTTTCCCAAACTTCAATTAAATATATTAATCCTATTGGAAGGTACAATAAGCGTCCCAGACATATGCGGTAGAAAAGACACAGCAAACAGTAGATTGTTTCTATACCTTAGTCTTGTTCTAGAGGTCGTTTTTGAAAATTGAGTGTGTTGTGCATGCAAATTTTCACATGACTAAAGGTAAGATGGTTCACAAGCTATCCTTACTGTATTTTGTGCAGTAGCTCTTGAAATTACTGATTGTGTCTTTCAAACAGGTTTTTTACTATAAGCTTTGCAATCTTTGAATTAATGATTCATCTTTGTGAAGACAAGATCATGCCACAAACACCAAGTGTTCTGAGTAGTTTAATTATTAGCAAGGAAGTAGTGACTTAGGAGGCTATGATCCCTTGTGGATTTTAAGAAGATTAAAAGTAACTTCTGAACAAACAAATAGACCTGAAAGGACTTATGATGAAAATGTTGACAAATAATTTCTATTTTTGAGTTCCATACTGTATGCTTCAATTTATTGATGTCCAAAGGCATTGACGCTACAGGTCATTCATATTAATAACTAGGAACCAGACCTATTTTTATTTTGGCAGCTGAAATATATCCTTCCAATCTTTGCAAGTTATTACATTTGAAGAGATTTCCTCTGGTTATAAGTCCCTTGATAAGAATTTGAGGGGATAGAGGAAAGGTGCATAAGAAAGTAACTAATTTTGTAATTTAGTACATGTTTGGACACAGCTAGTAGGCTTTTAATGAATTATTGGAAATACACAAATTCTCCTCAATTATCTCCATAACTGACTCATTACTGAAAAGCAAATATATGCATTATGCTGAAGTGTGTATGCTTATGCATACATAATGATAGAAATAGAGCTATAGAATCATTTATGTTGGAAAAGACCCTTAAGATCATCAAGTCCAACTGACAACCTAGCACTGCCAAGCCCACTACTAAACCATGTCCACAGGTACTGTATCTACATGTCTTTTAAACATCTCCAGGAAATGTGACTCAACCACTTCCCTGGGCAGCCTTTTCCAATGCTTGACAACCCTTTCCATGAAGAAATTTTTCCCAATATCCAATCTAAACCTCCCCTGGTGCAACTTGATACCATTTCCTATGTATGTAATACATATATGTGTGTTTACATCAATGCATATTTGTAAAGATTTCTGTACATACGCACACACACCTCTGAAGTGTTATGCTCCTCTAGATGGTACTGTATCGACTATGCATCTTTGGGTATATAGCTCTTTTATTCTTTTTACTGATAAAATTCTTACTGTATGAGACTCTATTGGTGTTAACAGTAACAAAGCCCAGATGTATACCAGGGAATGACTGAGGAAAACAGGGCTCTTAAGAAAAGCTGTCAATACAATTCCCTCAAGATTTAGAAATCTAATGTATAGTACAGTAAGACTATACATTGTATGCAGTTTTACTTTTCATCACCTCCTGCTACTTTGAAGGTCGCATTCAACCCAAACATAGATGCTATGATTCTATGATTAAAGACTACTAAACTATGAGAAAAGTCCCTTCTGCCTGCACACACAGGTATAAACCATGTACACAGTCATTTCTAACAATTCTGTAGAAATCGCCTTTCACAATTTTGAGCCAAGATAATGTTTTCTTCATTTAACTTGCATCTAGCTACCAGGAAAGCTGGTCATTTATTTCTTCAAGTAAATCTTTGTCATAACCAGGAGGGAGAGATCTGGCTGAATTTCTCTGCTTACATCTCCAGTTCTTGCTACAATATGGTAACTCAGTATGACTGAAGGAAAACCTTCTGCTTCAAAATTAGGAGGACAGAAAATCCAGTACTTCTGATAAGCCAAAATCAGAATCTTAGAGCATATTGTCTCAGTAGTTCACAGTAAAGGCATACTGCAGCTTCCTCCCACAGCTAAGTAGGGTAAATCCCTTGCAGTAAGACAGGCATGTCCAGGTATGAAACTGATACTTCTTATTCCAGCAGAATGAGTGGGAGCTGCAAGTGCAAGGGGATTCTGTTTGTTTTATATCCATACACACATTTTTTAAAAATACATGTTATTATATATCCCTTCTACTGCTTCATTGATTTCCTGTTCATTACAACACAACTTCACCAAACATCCTAATAGTTGTAAATTGGGTTTGACAGTGCACACAAATGTCAAGGGCTTTTCTGTGTGAGGAAGCTGTTAATAAAAAAAATCAACAAACTGACCCCAACAAGAAGCAACCCTCCTTATCCCCCCAAAGAAAAAACAAAAACCAAAAAAACCAAAACATAATAGATATTCTAGAACAATTCTGAAACTTCACGCTTTTATTTTAGAACAAGTATTCCCTTTATAGCTTATATTTTTTCTGATATTCCATTTTCTTTCCTGTCAGTGTGCGTGGATAAGGCCTGATTTTTAAAATGTTACAGTAGACAATTTTAGTTTTGCAGATACTTTTAAACACGCATTATTTTACACTCATGAGACTAGCGGCCCCACAGACAATTGCACTACACTTTAATAAAACTATGTTTCTACCCAAAAGGTTTTCACAATGTATAACATTAAAAAAATTATGTCATTGTAATAGAGTTCTCTGAGAAAGTCCTTGCCATCTGTACTTTGCAGGCAGGAAATAATTTTGAAGAACTGAGGCAAAGTTGCTTTATTTGGCTTGGCTTCTGTGAGAGCACAGAAAACAAAAAATTAGACTTAATTTTTTTTAATATCATGGTGCTTCATCTAGCCATTGAAGAGCGTCTCTGGCTAACTGAATTCTTCCTATGTCTTGGCACTCTTCCATGATTCCCCTGTATTCATCACTGTATATACATTCAGGTTTGAAGAGCTTTGCACAGAGATCCAGGCTTCAGCTGTGATTTCTTTAGCTGCTTCATTGTCATTTAAATTGTATATTTGGAAGTTTTATGGCGCTTAAGAGTATGTAAGATTTGAATCCTTGTTTTGGACTGATGAAAAGCTGTTTAGTATCTTAAGTTAGCAGCATATTAATGGGGTAAACTACTCTGCCATAAAACAAAATATTTAATGTAGAATTTTACAGCAACATAATTGCAGCAATGCAGATGGTGTGATAATCTGAAGGCACAGGCAATGCAAGATATTTACAATTGCAAGTAAATAAAATTTTAGTATCTATGTATCTGGTATTGCTATATATGGTTTAAACACAAATTTTTATGCAGCCCTTCAGGTGTGTCTGAAATTGGTCTTGTTTATTGCAAGTAAATAAATTAATTTAATAAAAAGACCCTGCTTCTGCCTGCAAGCTTAAATTATATATGTCAACATGTCTATTTTTCTTGTTATAGCTATACACAGTGCTACTTTTTCACACTGTCCCTTATTTTGTCTTTCTTAGATCCCAGGAACTTCTTCTGTTGTTCAGAAGAAATGGAAGCCTCTACAGTCTTCAGCGCAGCCCCGAGGTCTGGGACAATCAACAAAGTCAAAGATTAGTGCTGTGGCAGCTGAAATAAAACAGATTCGTGCAAGAAGGAAAACAGCACGTATGCTAATGGTTGTCCTCCTTGTTTTTGCACTTTGCTATCTACCAATTAGCATCCTCAATGTCTTGAAGAGGTAAAGTTTATCCCAATATGTAAACACTTGGTAAATCTTTCTGTCTAAAAACAATCCTCTGTTAAGAGTTTCCTGTTATTCTGGCAGATGCTTCTAAAGGATAAACTTACTTATTTCATGATAAAGGAGTAATTGCATGATAAGCATACAGTTGTGAGAAAAAAAAATCTGACCTATCTATATTACTTGTCTTAATAAAGCCTGTCATTTATGTGGGATTACAGTTTGTTTCTGTAAATGCACCCATGGAAGTGTATTCACCTAAAGCAACAGCTGAGAGTTAGCAGGAGAGTGTAGTGTTGTGATTTGCTACGAGGACTATGAAATGCTGGTTTCGAACACCCATCATGTACAGTTTTGAGAGCTTAGGCTAACCCTTCAGTTTGCCTCTATTTTATATTTTTTTCCCTTTTCTCTCCTGTTCATTTGAGACAAAATTGCGTACACTCTTTTTTTTGTA
>JAOEHX010008960.1:0-21865 GCA_025448015.1 Bolborhynchus lineola
GTGGGGTTGGTTGGTTTTTTTTTCATAATCCAGGAGTAGTGATACTGAATTTATTGCAAGTCCCAGAATTTGTGTATCTCTCTCAAGAATATTGTTCACATTGTGATACCTAATTTATTTTTTTAACAGGCTAGTTGTATTTAATGTGTTCTGCTGTGTCTAAGAATTTGAAGATAAGGTGATTACTATGCACATAAATGATAAGTGAAAAGCATTGTGTTATAGCTGCCTGCAGCCTTTGCTGCAGTCAGTGTTTACTGGGTTTGGAGACCCAACAGGAAGTGAAGGAATAGGAAAGCCTTCACACTAGAGATGCTCAGGCTGTAAAGAGCTGTTAACATCTACAAAAAATGATTTAAAATTGTGCTCACTTCTGTGGCACTGTGTTCTTTTAAGTATCCGGGACTTGAGCAGTCCATACTGCACTGAAGTCACAAAGTCTTTGTCAGCTTGTAAACAACAAGAGAACTCTCCAGTGCTCTTGATGGCTAGGTCCTTCATCTCAGGCGCTGATGCAGTATACATGTAATTAGGAAAAATTCCAGTGGGAAGGGTGATGACTTTACCATTTTTGCAGATGCAAAAAAAGGTAAATGTGGCTCAATTGTGATCCTCCTCTGCAGTATATTTTAAGAATATCAGATGTTGCTGAAGTAGCAAAACTCTGTATGTCGAAACGCAGTTATTGATAAAAATATAGTTACTGATAATTTGTTTGAAATAGAGTAACTCAAGTAAATTTAGGCAGAAAATTAAATCAGGTGTCCCCATTTGTATATATGGACTGCTTCTGTCAACAAATGCAATTACTAGCAACTGTATTGGAGCACAATAATGTGTTAAGGTTACTGAAGTTGAGATAGGAGGAAACATTATCAGTAGCAGTAAATACAAACAGTGGTGTCTGGAAGTGCAGCTGCAGCTTTCTCCTGGTTAGATGGGGCACTGAGATATTTTATTTATTTATTTATTTTTCCCAAAGGCCTTACCTATGTCTCTTTTTAATCAAAACTAAAATTTTGTTGGAACTGGTTATAATCCATGATTCTTTAGGGATGGTTGGGTCTTGGCCGAAACCAGGACATTAGGGCTCCATGTGTTCAGTGCAGAGCTTCCTCTTCGCAATGTGAAGGCCGTCCTATTTTTCTTGCTTACTGCTCTGTTTTTTTTTTTCCAAGTGCAGGAGAACAAGTCATAGCACATAATTTTCTGTCTTTTTTTTTTTGTGATCTTGTAAATTCACTAATTTGCTTGGATACTGTGTGCGTAGGACCTTTAAAATTCAGGTAGTTACAGCATTTAGGAGAGCCAAGTTAAAACCGAAACTGCTGAGAAGTCATGTACATATCTCCTTGAATTTGTCTGTTGTAGCTGCTTATGCATCTGACCTTTTTGGGGGTCTTGCTTTGTTTCTCGTTTGCATGGTCTGCTGCAAAGTCTGTTGTGAAGACCAAGTATTTCATCTTCATCTGGAGGCTCTTTTAAATGCTGTGCTGCCCTAGATTATTACTGTGAAAAAAAAATGGAGATTCCAGGAAACAGCACAAAAAGGCAGACTTCTGTGAAATATTTCACAGGACTTTGGGACTAAAGAATTCATTTTTGGTGCTACCATGTTGGTGTATTTCCTGCAGAATTTCTTCAGGAGTGATTCGCGCCGTGCTTTTAAAGTTAGGAGCAGGATTTTGGGAGTATTAGCTAGAAGAAAATATTCTTGAAGCTGTGCTGCTTTTGTGCCGCAAAAACTTTTTTTTCGATGATAAAATTTATTTGTTGACGTAGCAAAAGAATTCTGTGAAGGCTTAAATATTCTGAAAAGATGAGTTCAAAATTTGGCTTCCCTTCTTTCTCATCCTGACAGTATTTGAAATGACTTTGGTTTTCCTTCCAAATAGAAAATGGTTCTTGTGACTGTAATTAACTACAGTTAATTTTTATGGGGTTTCTTTTCCAGCACAACCCTGGCAGCAGTAATACTAGATCGTGGTGCTGTTATCAT
Source organism: Bolborhynchus lineola (assembly GCA_025448015.1). Lineage (NCBI taxonomy): Eukaryota > Metazoa > Chordata > Aves > Psittaciformes > Psittacidae > Bolborhynchus > Bolborhynchus lineola. The sequence continues at coordinate 2,000 of JAOEHX010008960.1, forward strand.
CATCATCAGATGGTAGGCTGTTTTTGGTGTTCCTCCTCTGCAGTGTCAACGCTATGTCCAGTTCTCTCAGCTGCTTCAAGAAACCCCGGTTTGGCAGAATGCATCGGTGTCTTGACACTTGCTCAATGGCATCCACTACTGTCATGTTCTTGTAAATCATCAGGTAAGCCAAGACCAGCGTAGCTGACCGGCTGCGACCCATAGCACAGTGAACCAGAACCTTGTCTGCAGAAACAAAGAGAAATGATGTGGGGATGACACTGAGTAATTCCCTTTTTTGACAGTGAAGGTTTCTGTAGTGCCACTGCTCTCTTTGGTGGCTTGACTATCCTTACCAGTGTTTTTTGTAAGACCCATGTTTTTACAAGTGGGGAAACTGAGGCTGTAAAACTCTACATAGTAACTGAACACCATCTACCCTGGAGATTACCCATTTCATCCTATACCAGGTTGCAGAGAAGGCCGGGGGACTGCAGCCTTGTGTTAAGTAGTATTAGCAAGCCCCACTGCAACCCAACTTTTATATGCCTCACAAAGTGACATGTATGTAAATCTTTGTTTGGACATAATGACCAAAGCACAGGGGTGTGGGAGGGTTTGTTGTGCTATCACAGTCCCTCTGTGAGGATAAATGGGGTGCATGGAGGTGCCTTTATAAGTTCTACAAGCTAGACACAAAAGCTAACCAAATCTGTTTATATTTTGTGGTTTTGACAGTAATGTCCTTCAGGATCTAGATTACATCACGTAATGCCCAGATACTTCATTTGTGAAATACAGCTAACAAGGTTTTCTTAAGGCTTAGTAATATTTTTGAGGGCAGGGGATAAGAAGGGACATGGAAGTTACTTGGCATAAAACAAGGGGGATAGAAAGAAACCACTTCCTAAGCCTTAGTCAAGCTTTAAAAATCTGGCTAGTCACCCTGTTATATTGAGTGAAAGTAGCATTTCACCTTGCCGTAGTAGCTTGTCTTGTATAATATTGTGAACGCAGAATCTCTGCTAGTAGTTTTGATGTCTGAATAAACGGGCCTCAAGATTTAGCTTTATGGCATTGTTTGGTTTAACTTTGCACTTCCAGAGGCAGAAAGTCTATGGTTTCAGGTACTAGCAAGGGTGAAAGCCAAAGAAAACCTTCCCCATTTACTTTGTCTGGGGGAGGTGGAGGTTTCACGTGTTTTCACGTTTGATTAACAGGTTTTGAAAGACTTCAAAAGATTTCTAAAAATTACTCGAAGCCCTTGAGGGGGTCTCACAAAAGGTTGAACTGCTGAGGGAAGTGGATTTGGAGCCCTCTCTCTAACACCCTGCTAAGCTGAATTGCCACAGGAAAAAAAAAAAAAACTCCTCGCAGCGCCAATAATAGTTTATCTCTGTCAGCTATGCCTAGTGAGAAGTGTTGGGTGCAAAGCCATGACTCCTGCTGATTAACTCCTTTGCTTCCAGGCAAAAAAGGATGTCTTGGCACAAGCAGCATTGGTGTGCAGTGGGCGCATCAAGAACTGCCAACGCTAGAGGATAAATGGTTACAGTCTGCATCCTAATCCCAGCAGATAGTCTTAGAGGCATCTTGGCAAAATTCCAGTCTCTCTGATAACTGAAAGTGCCTCTTCCTCTCCTGGAAAATGATAATCCTTTCTATTATTACTGCAAATATTTGAAACGGATAAAAACTCTAATTTGTTCAGCCCTTCATGCTTCTCTTTAGAGCTTCCCACCTTGTAAATTGGTTGCTGTTGAGTTGATAAATACGTGATAGGACAAGGAAGGCTTTCCTTTGTGTGGGTGGCAAATGCAGGGGATCTAGGAAAAAATGTACTGTTTTATATTATTAACAAAGGTAAAAAATGGATGTAATTGCTGAAATGCCCCCTGCTTGTAGGAAAATTAAGTCTGCCCTTTGAGTGAATATTTAAGATCTGACTGGCTATTACAGCAAAACTCTGGTACTACCTGCAGAGCCTTGTCCCTTCTATCTCTTTTGTACCTGTCAGTTCTGATGTAAGAACCAGTCTGAATCTTCCTTTTCCAAGATGGAATCCATTCTTGCTGTATTTGATTCTCACACTTACATCCTATAAGGTATGGCTGAATATAGACTACCTGTGCACAGAGCCAGAGGTCTGCTGAATGGTGACAGGTCCCTGAATTATTTGGTCACTTGACTGGGGCCTGTGTTTCTTGAAAATCTGTTTAGATGCAGCACTGTCTTTCCAGAGTCAGATGGAGTGATGACTGCTGAGGTGTTTGGTAAAATGCCTTCTTGGGTCTTTGTGTCTGTCTCTCATGTTTCTTCTCATGTTGCTTTTTTTACATCTATCTTTAGTGTCCCATGACATTTTCACATGCAAAGAAAATGCTATTTTCCTCTAGTTCACATTCTGAGGAATTAAGGCACCAAGGGAATGAGTGCTGTATCTGTAGCACGGTAGGGAACTTAAAAACCTCTTAAAATAATGTCTTCTGTTTGGGTTAATCAGGCCTTGCTGATACAAATTCTAAGCTGTCCTATGGTCTGAATTGCATGGGTTTGGAAATCTTTATGCACAGTGATAGCGTGCATAATTGTGAACAGTTTGAGTTTGCCTCTAAAAGTACTCTTAAGAACATTGAAAGCAGCTCAGATACAAGTCCATCTGCCTATATTTCAACTCTGCAAATACTGCTCTGATCAGGGAGCTTCTTCATCATCACAGAGATTTTGAAGGTCAGGTCAGAATGTGTTAGGACTGTGTTTTGACAGCGTCTAAATTGTTAAGCTTTCTGGCCTGTTACAGAAAGAAAGAGGCTTCTTCATTTGCAGGAAAAGTTGTTCCAGCAACACTGACTGTTGTGCATCTTCCCAGCAAAAGCATTGTATGATGACATCTATTCAGTGAATTCAACCAGTTGGCTGTCTGAAGGTTGCTCCCCAGGCAGCATGATACAGTCAAAGTAGATCCATTAGGACACGCATTCTGGTCACGAATGTGTAAACTTTTCTTGTTGCTCTTTTCCCTCTCTTTGTATCTGCTCAGTTCTGATGCAAAGTAGCAAAGGAGTATAGTTGTGTTACTGATCAGAACTATTTAGCACCTTATACTGAAATCCCATGTTGGGGGATAGTTACTTGGTTACTTAGCATAAAGTCTTATTAAGGAATATGGATGCTATTTGTCAGGAAGATACACAAAAATAGTCCTTTTCATTAGGCCCTTGAAATACAGAGTACCTTTCTATATTCGATGTGCATTCACAAATAATGCATGTAGTTCTTGAAGGAGAGCACTAGTCACTTGCCTCTAGGCTTTTCTCCTGTAAATGTGAGAGACATCAGTCTACTCTTCAGTTTAGCTTCTGGAGTCATTCTGTTCTATGAATGTGTAGTGGGAAGCTATTGTCATTGTGGTCCATGCATAGGTGCATATCTCTGTCTGGGATTGTCTCTGTACTTTCGCCTCATGAGAAAGTTAAGAACTTGCTCTTTTTCTTCATGATTATTACAGTAATTCCTTATTTCATTGATCTCTATCAGAAAAGACCCTGTCTTATTTGAAAGAAAAAAACAAAAACATGAATATGGCAGGCAGTGCACAGCTGCAGAAGTTGCTGCAGTTGGTAGTATTTGCTTTAGTGAAGATTTTTTGTTTTGTGGAAGTTCATCCAGTCACTCCTTGATTTGGCTTTATGTTTCAGTGCTGGACTGGTGCTTGATAACTATCTCGGAACCTGCTGGACTTCGATACGGTTTTGAAACAAAACCATTAATACTTCCCCCTCCTCCCCATCCTACCCTTCTGTGCCCCAGTGTATATTGCCACAAGGGGCGGGGGGATGGGGTTCAAGCCTTTGCTGCTTCCTGTGTGTTTATTTCTTTACCCCAGTTCAGCAGAGAAAAGTCCTGCAGGAACAGGAAGGTGGTGGGAGTGAGGAAGTCTTCATTTCTTATTTCAGCTACTCCAGTCTGATACTGACCTCTGGCTTCCAGCCATGGAGGTCACTGGACCACAGATGCATGTTAGTTGTCCACTGCTTCCCAAACGCAGTGCTTCAGACATAATTTTTCTTAATGCCAAGTACCTTTCTTCGCAAGCAAGAAAGCTCCTGAAGCAATTTCTTCTGCTATTAGCACTTTGATTTTTAAAACTGAACTGCTTTAAGACTTTCTCCTGAACAAGGAAAGAGGTTGTTGCTGTTGAAAGGGTAAAATTGTTAAGACCTGTGTAGCTACTGGGGGCAAGCCACATAATAGCTGGCTACAGCTGAGCTAAACAGCCAAGAGCAGAAGCTGACACAAAGATAGAAAATTGATATGTGACCCCCTCTGATATTAAGGTCTTTGTAGGTCAGCAGGAAAGTCTTAAGTTTCTCAGCTGGTTTCTGGTAAAATACCCTGTAGAGATTTAAAAAAGAAGAAGGAAAAAAAAAATCAAAACTTGGAGGGGGGAAAGAAGTAGGAGTAATCTTAAAAGCCAGTGTGAGGCTTAGGCTTTAGCACTCACATTGGTGTACAGCTGGTGTACAGCTTTCTGATAGAACACTGTTGGATGTCAGCAAATAATGAATTGTGATAATCAAGCTGAGAAATTACGAAGTCTTTAATGAAATGTTTCTAGATCTCTGCTGTCAGTTGCTTTGGTCACCTGCTGCTTAGAAGGTGGCAGAGAGATAAATCTTGTGGTAGATTGGATGACCAGGTAAGAAGGTAGGTTTTGTATTTGTAGAGTGAATCTAATGCTGCAGAGCATGAAGCTGTGGAGTCTCTGCAGAGCACTTGTGTTCTCTTCCCACTGCTATGCAACTAATATTCATTAAACCTTTCCTAATAGGGACTAATTTGAGGAAGAGACAGCTAATTCATGCAACCTATGTAATGTCCAATGGTTTCTGATGAGTTTATGAAAAAGTCAAAACAAAAAACTTGTCAGGAGATAATGCAAGCTGTGATGTGGGCTTTCCAAAGTGCTTGGTAAGAGGCTCTGGGGCTGATACTAGTTCTGCAGTGAGAAAGTTCCTTGCTTACATCACTACCTTCTCTTAATCTAGTTTTCTGCTACTAGTTTTATATTCTGTGTTAAACTTGGCCTTCTTTCCTTCCCACAAGGTTGAATGCAATGGAACTATGCTTATAATCAGATGGAGTAAATACTATACTGCTTTTAACCATATTCAGCATCCTCCTTACTTCTTTCGTCCTGAAGCGCATTATCAATGAATTTAGAAGCTGAATAAAAGAACTGGCTGAGCTTGAAAGTGGGGAGATCATCTGCTTCCACTCCATGGTACTCCACAGCCATGTCATGATAATATTCTGGTCCTGTGTCCACGTTCCGCTGACCATGGGCTGCATTGAGGATATGGGTGAAGCCTGCCTTCTGAAGGCTGTAGCGATCTAGTGCAGTTTTCCTGTTAAAACAAGAGCTATCATGTAAGTGAAGAACCTTCTTACCCAGCAAGCCAGGAAAAAGATAATCTGATTTGGTATGTTCTAAATGTTAATGGAACTGATAATGCTTCAAAAATGCATCATTTACCCTTGTAAAGATCCTAAGATAACTGTAATTTAGAGTGAATGATACTTCTGGAGTTCATAACTATCTCTCCCAGGTCCTTAGAGCACCTTAAAAATGAATTTATTTTCCTGATGCCTTTGTAATGTAGGAAACACTGGTGTCTATCCATCTTATACAAGAAGAAACTTGAGATACAGAAAGTAATAGAATGAATTATTTAAAGTTATAAATCAGTGGCAAAACTTGAAATAGGACCCAGGAATGGTGCTTTCCCCTTCTGCCCCATCAATAGATATTGCAGGACTAATTTGAGTGATATGTGAGTAGTAAGATATTTAGGATTCAAAAAGAAGCTCTTTGTCCCTAAAAGAAGTCACTGAGTTTTTTTTCCAATTCTGTTTTAAAAAATAAAAATAATTCTAAATATCACTCTTTTGTGGTCACAGCTCCCTTCCAGGTTTCCTTTTACTGTAGTGTTTGATTAAACCAGAGGTCTAAAGCAAAAAGAACTAGATACAGAAGTTGGATATTAGCCTTCAGTGAAAGCTGAAATTCTTGCATTTATCGTAATATTCTAATTTATTTTTGTCCTCTCTTCCCTTATATAAGGGGAGTCAGATAGGTAAGGAAATCATAGATTTTTGAGTGCCTAAATCCACTCTTGAGTTGCTTGCCAGCAGTCTGAAATTCTTCAAGAAGTGCGGTTTGTAGCTAGGCATGTAAAAACCTTTTTGTTCCATTACAGAAAGCTTCTAGTTTTGGTAAGTTTTGTTCAGGAAAAGCTGTCAAGTATCATTAGTGCCTACGAGGACTATTGAGCTTTTTCCCCCAAAAAAATGTATATGCTTTATTCTGTTAATGTTTTCATGTAACTACTGCTGCCATAAATGAATTAGTGCATGATGTGAAACAGTTTTTTCCAACCAGGAGTACCTCTCTCCGTAATGTCTCCTGAGCCTTTCGATGTGTAAATGCAGCTTCTGCCGCATAGGACATTGTGGTGGGCTACCTGTTGTGCTTCATAATTCTAGTGGTAAGGGCTCAGAATAGCTTGATGTTGACTCCGCCTTCCCAGCCTCTGTCAGAGTTAAAATCCCCCTTTGAGCAGTGATTAGGGCATTTAACTGGGATATAGATACTGAAGGTTTTACCTATGCTTACTCTTATTTCATTAAAGGTCGTGGTAACTGTTCTGAGTAGATACTCCTCCCTGCAGAAATTACTTTATGGGCAGGAGTGATAATGTCTTGACCCTACTGGCATTGTTGTCATGAAGTAATGTCCACTATGCAATGATTTTAAAAGTAAATAAAAACTCCAGATAGTGTGGTGATGCCTGCCTAAGTTCAGTTAGCTCTGGAGGTCAGAGAAGAAGCAGCTTCTTGCTGCTAGTGCTGTGACTTGCCACCTCTACCTCAGGTTAATTAATGTGCAGTCCTTCCCTTTGTATTCTTGTTGCAGTGATTGACCGAGAAAGCTTTTGGTTTTCTTCCTCCTTTTAGGAGGTTTGTGCCTTTGGATTCTCTTAAAGTGTATATGCTCTATACACTTCACCAGCAAAGGCACTTTAGTTCTGGACGGCTAGTAAAAAAAGAGTAAAGGTGCATGAATAACTACTCTTGGTTTTGATGTGCTTGAGGTGAACTACAGGTTCTGCTTTCAAATTGTCTTATTTTGTTTTACTTCCCTGATGCTGGGATAGAGAAAATATGTTTTCCATTCACTGGGTTGGCTCAAAGCATGTATCCAACAAACCATGAAAGACTGATGGTTTCAGGTCAGAGATCTGTGCTCAACTAGAACCCCTGCAGTTGGAGACCTGCATCCTGAATAGTAAGTAGGACTGCAGTGTAGTTAGGGTCAGTGAAAAAAAAAAGTTTCTGATGGACTATGGATGCTACCAGACGTTAGCTTCTGCAAGTGCTGCTCAGGCTAATAAATAGCATTTGAGTTTTATAATGAAATTGTTCTCAGCAAGGACAGTGTCAAACAATAGGTTGCATGGTAGTCATTAACATTTGATGCTTAACATTCCTCTGAAATGCAGTTTTCCATTTCCTTGATTAGGTTCTCAGGGGATTGCCTTTTGACACAGTGGGTGAAACTAATGCATTTGTTTCTGGTGGTTGCACTTACAGTCTTATTCTGTGTGGAAGGATCTCATTTTTAAGTGTTCAAAGGCACCAGTGTTTCAATAGGTATTCAGAAGGAAGGGATACCATCTTTTCATTAACTGAGCAATCAGCTCAGTTTAGCCAAGTACCTAGGAGCTTCCCCCTCCACCTCCCGGTCTTCCCTGTATCTACATACTGTGAATTTTGGGGCTCGGATGGAATTAATCCTCCACCTTTTTATTTAACTAATTAAAGGCAAGACAGGTGTTCATTTTGCATCGCAATTTGCATTAGCCATTGTTTTGCCCTTGTCCTGCTGGAGTTAAGGAATGTACATATTGTTACTCTTTTAATTCTCTTTGTTTTCCATGGCTTGGGCTAAAAGTGGAATCAGCAGTGCATCAATCTTGAATGCTGTTGCAAACAGTCCATTGTAAATACTCAAGTGTAACAACATCTTCTGTGAAATACCTGATCTTTCTTTTTTAAGTAAATTGTAGGTGCATCAAGGAAATACATAAGCTGTCCACTGTTTCTGGCAATGAAGAACATTTACTGTTTTCCTCAATGCTTGGGATAGGCTTATTTTAAAACATCATCTGCTTTTTAATTGCACTTGATATGTAAACAGATTCAGCAATACCTTTTTGGACTGAATATTGCCTTGCCCAATATAATTCTTGTCTTTGTAATATGGATGCACATTTTCTTCTTTCTATGGATGTTGCTAATTTAGAAAACTTCCAGAAAATGAGTGCTCAGTGTTGAGCACTCAAATCTGTGAAGATCTCCACACTTTCACTGGAATAGATACTCAAGCAATGCAGTGTGTAGGTGTTGCAGAACCTGTGAACTGAACAGAGACCCAAAATGCTTTCCTTGGCCAAGTGGAGCAGGATCAATGTACGTCCTGTGGGGTAGGTATGTGGTTTGTGCATCTGGAGGCTGAGCTTTGCATGTAATCTGTAAAGAGGATGTTGGTACCTTTTTTCCATTAGATACTCCGGACAATGTGATCTCTGGAAAGCTTTTGCTAAGGTTTCTAATACATAATATTGTGTTTGCAATACAAAATAGGCTTCACTGGACTGCAAGAGGTGCCTGCCTTGGGCTTTAGGATCTGCATCTTGTGAAGAAATCTGAAGTGACGGTACTCTTTTTCAAGAGCCAAGTATGCTTAGTTTCAAACTTGATACAGAGATTAGAAGGCAGTTACGTTCTTCCTCCTTTCTCTCTATCACCCCAGTCTTGCACTTGATAATTGTGTTTTCATAAAAGATACCTCTACTGTCCTTTCAAAAATTTTCTTCTCTTTTTTTCTGGTAAAATCTTTACCCAAAAGCTAGACAAACAGCCCAGCTGGACCACCACTTGTCATATGGGCCCAGGTTTGTTTGTTTTTTCACTCCCATCAGCTGTCTTTTTACCTTGTTCTTTGATCATAAATATTGCTGGGCAGAGATTGTGCTGAGACTCTGACACTGCCATAACATAGGCAGTTGAAGTTGAGGTCATGCTGGGTCTGGAGTGTGTTGATTGCCAGTTAACAGAGAGCAAGGAGCAGGCTGTTAAGCCTTCATATAGAGGGACACATACGCCTGTAAATGAAAATGTTACTGTGCCCCTAGGTGTGTTTGCTTGGAATGGCTTTAGCCATCAGTGAACTCCAGGTTTGTGCAAAGCACTGGCTTTCTTTCCAACCTTAGCTGAATCTAGTCTTGTGGAAGCATCCCTCGTTACCTGTTTACCTTTACTAGAGCCTAAATTTTTTGTATGTTTCACCATGTATCATGCTCCTAGTTAAGTCCCAAGGAAGGGGAAATGCTTTTGGTCTTCCTTGCAGTTTTTACTATGCCTGAGGTATTGGTGTTTTAGATGAAAGGAAGGAATAAATCAAGCATAAATTTCTGCTAATATTCAACTGGTTGAGGTGACTAATAGCATAGGCTCATTCAGGGATATATGAATTATAAACTTTATTGGAAGATTCATAACTCTTCTAATTCACTTTCAGCTAGAAATGGCAGATTTTTTCCCCTTGCAATTGGCTCACTAAAAGAGTTTAATAATCAAGCTAACAGTATTCCTCTTTTCTCTCTGGGTGCTGCTGTTTCCTAAATTGCAATTAATGTTTACATTTTTGTGATTATGGTTGAGTTTTAAGTAGCCATTGTAAAGAAGAGTTTGCTACAAATGCCAGTGTTGGTGAAGCCTTAAACATTTGACTACTCTTGTGATTGTTTTCATTTTGTATGTCTCCACCATCTGTGCTATTAATGCTTGATTTCTTTTCACATGGTGCAGCTGGGGTCTCCAGTGTCTGCCTTGAACATGTTCCTATGCGGAGAAGGTGAGGAGTGGCACTGGAAGATAACAGTGAAATTTTCAGTGAAATTCACTTTAGTAAGAGATGAATTGGACAGATTGGTCCTGTGTAAAAACTCCACAGTTCTTCAGTTCAGAGCACATAAACATATGCTGATAGTTAAGCATACCCAGAAGTCCTTCCCTCTATGGCAAAGCATGTTAAGTAAAAACTTGGTGCTTTGCTGAATCAGACCCTGCATTTACTGTAGGACAGATGGACTCATAAACATGTTTTTAAAGTTCTGAGGCAAGGGGGAGTACTTTGATATGGGAATGCCACCTAAAGGGCAAAAACTTGAGATAAAATTACTTTTATGTAGGGATATATTGATAATAACAGACCCTCATTAAGAAGGGGGACTGTCCCAAACAAAAATTTCATCTGTTTTCAAATGGTTCCCAAAAGACTATTTTCATTGTGCAAGGGCAGGTTATGGGCTTGTCTAAAATAAACTGTGCCTGCTGTCAGTTTTAAAGCTTAAGGTTCATAGGATTAAAAGCAAGTGCTGCAGCAAACTCTCCCTTCTTCTGGAAGCAACAGTGCAAGTAGTTGTGAAGGAAAATCCTTCCTTTCAAGTTGCCATCTCCAGTGTACCAAATCCCTTCTCTTCAAAAATACTGTCATAACATGCTTTAGTCCCAGGTGCTTTCATCAGGAAGTTGCCCAAACCAATGGAGTTGGAAAAGAGGGAAAAACAACTTGTAGGCACTGCAGCCTGCACCTCCACATCAAATGTAAGGTATATTTAAAGCAGCTAATGAAGAGAAACCAGCTGATGATGAAAACCCAAATGCATCTAAAGGAAGGGAAGTAGTCCTCCAAAATGCCTCATGAGGATGTGGGTAGAGCAGCTCCTTTGTCAGGTAAGTCAGCACCTTACAGCTGGTACTGGTCAACCAGACAACTGATATGCTAGTAAACTCTTAAGTAGAGCCAAAGTCTCAAGCTTGAGCAATGCAAACATGTTTCAGTATAGACTGTTGAAGACACAGATTGACGCGACCCAGATTGACAAATACAAGGAAATCTGAGGCGACATGTTACTAGAAGAGGAATCATTTTTCAAACTTTTCCATTTTCTTTAGCACTGAAGGAAAGCTTGATGCAGGATGATAATTTACCAGATGGTCAGTGTCAGAAGCTTCCTGAATATAGGCAATACTGACACTTTCTTAAGAAAATCTGGCAGTTCTCCCTCCTGAGGAGAGATGTTGAGAATTTCCAATAATACTGACCCAATTTCCTTTGGTAACTCCAGCACTGAGGGAGTATAGAGATAGTGAAGCACTGTATCCCCTTTTCCTTCTGAGGTGTTGCTCCGTTTCTGTGGATACCTCCTGTTCAGTGTGAATTAGAAGAATTTTTAGGTACTGCTGAAAATTCTGAGGAGGATCTTTGTAATACGTGGTACAAAAAGATTTAGTAGTCCACTTTCTTCTAGTCCAAAGTGGTGGGGTTTGTTTTTGTAAATGACGGAGCCTAGGTACAGGGAATACTTCTCTGCTTTGTATGCAGCAGAGAGACATCAAGCCTAACTGACTACGTAGTCAGTTAGATCCTCATCTTGACTTCAGTCACTCTCCAAGTGTTAGGAATTGCCTATGGAGAGAGATGGTGGTATGTGGGGAATTTTTACTTGGAAATCTTTGCTGCTTTAAGAGGTTTACAGTCCAGTGTTACAGATCTGATTTTCTGAACTGTTAAACTGCTGTTGCAATTGGCAGATCTTCATACTAACAGGGTTGAAACTATGTCCTCAAGAGAATTCTTATAATTTAAATTTGCATGCACCTCTATTTTTTTATGATTAATAGTGCTGTAAATCCTTAGAGTTCATAATGGTAAAACAGTGGGAGGCAACTATTTTCTACCCATCTGTTTTCTTCTACATTAGTATAAATTGTCTTTCTACTTTATCTCTTGGAAAAAGGCATACTGTATCCTTTTTCTGGAGAAAGTCACTTGTATTTGCATGTAGTTAAAGTTTACTTATAGTTGTTAATTATCCTACAATTCAACCTGTAAGTTTGAGTTACTCATGTATCTTGTGGAATCTTATCTGTGTTAGCTCTCAAGACCCTAAGCCCTGAGGCTCTACTGGGGCAAGCACAGACGATAGCTTTCTTGAAGTACAAGCTCAGTTCAGCTGCATATCAATAAAATTATTTTTCATATTTAACCTGAAAGGAATTAGATTCCAGAAGACTTCTTTTCCTCTGGAGTAGTTTGAGAATGCAGAAAGACCTGAAACTGCAATCAGGCCTTACATCCTAATGAGAACTAGAGGGTGGTTAAAAGGAAAATAAAATCTGGGGAAGCCTTTGTCTTCAGGTAAAATACTCTTTGAAATTCAGAAAAGTGGAACCATGATCATCTAGGGTAACAAGGCGATAACTGAACTGTTGCAAGAAGAAAATATAAGCTGCATAACTAGCAGAGGTATTTTCCATGTGATTGCAGTGAACCAAGCAGATCTGGGATTAGCCAATCGAACTGCCCATGCAGGTAACCCAGTGACCAGTGAAAGAAAGGAGCTAGATAAGCTGCTTTCTGTCCCTTTAGGCAGCTTCTAGGTATGAGGAGGATACATGCAAGCACTAATCCTTGTAGCAGATGAATCAAAATCTTGGCAAAGCTTGTTTTATTCCTATCACTGGGCTGTCTCCTGCAAGTTCCAGTGTCTGTTCTTTAAAAGTCCTTGGAACTTGCTGGAGGAAAATTTCAATTGGAGCTGAACGCAGCATGTTATATTTTGAGGCTTTGATTATTTTGGGCCTGACAGGCTCATGGAGATTTCATTGCCTCTGGGCAACATCTGCAATGAAGCCTTGTAACAAAAGGATTGAGTGGCCTCACAGGGCTCCTTGATAGCCTGTATTGCATTAGAAGGAAGATGTGGTTATGTAGTCAGGTTAATTAATTAGCATTTCCATAAGCAGTCACAAGTCCTGTTAACCTTGTAAATGCAGGAGGCAGGAATGAAGCACAGATGTGAAGGCTCTGAAGATAAACTCTGCATGTGTGTGTTCACTTGATTTTGTTGATGAGCTCCACTAAATTCTTTCAAGATCAACTTTAATTTAGCATGGCTAAGGATGCAAATGCAACCAACATCTGTTCATGTCTCCATGGCAGCTCTTCAGCAACCAGTGCTACAGCATGATCTTAAAATAATACAAGCCCCCCACCATACTGGAGAAGAAAGCTGTTGGTTGGAAGTAAGGTGTGGAGCTGGCTGAAGACAGATACAGAGGTCTGGGCTTTGCCTGCTTCTAATGAAATTTTAGTTCTGGTAATGAATGCTGCATCTTGCCTGCAGACTAGTCATCGTCTTGGGTTTTCCGCTACTGAATGTCACATTTGCCCCTGTCTGGCTGACTAATTGGTCTCTTTCAGGGAGTCCCATTTTCTGGTGAAGTTTTACTTCTGTTAACTCCCCATCTGCTCCTCAGATCTTTTTTCTTCTCCATTAGCTTTGTCATGCTTCTGTCCCAGTCACCTGGGGAGCTTATTTCCTCTTGAAGCACCATTGCTTTTCCTCCTGACTTAAGACTGGTCCCCTGCAGAAATATACTGCCCAGTGTAAGTGGGCATTGCTCAAAGTACCTCTCAAGAAGTTTGTTTTTGCTGCTCCTCTGGCTAGTTTGTACTAAGTGCAGGTGTATTCAGAGTCACACCTTCCAACATTTATTACATTAACAAACCACTGTAACAGGAACAATTACAGGAAAGGGTCAGTGGTTGCTGTCCTGGGCTCAGAGACTACTGTACAAATACCTGTTGTCTCATTACATTCCTTTGCTAGAGGCCAGAGCTGTGGCTTCATCACAGCGATAAGGATATTCTTCCAACAGCTTAATTCAGAATAATTCTGCTGGTGATTCTGAACAAGGAAGTATGACATAAGTGCCAGAAGAGGCTCTTTTTTACACTGAATCTTGAGTCAGAAATATGTAGCAAAATGGACAGGGTAGGGTGGAGAGAGGACAACTCAAACCCCTTTTCTTTGTTCCTGAGTCATTTGGCCAAGCTCTTCTCAGGGCTTAATCTCTAAAAGTCTCTGAAAGTGGGAGCCCAGAAATTATGTCTTTCTGTTCCCTCTGGCGCCACAGAAGTAATTGGTCGATGATATTAAGAGTCTTGTAACTTTCAAGGCTGTATATCTTTCCTCTTTTATAAGCTGGCAACAGATGACTTTTAGGACCTTTTAAAATATTATTGAGAACTTTGGAGCCAGTGGGGCTCCTGCTTATGCCTTACAGTAATGATGTAAAATAAACGTCATGTTAGCACAGGGTGTAGAGGAAAATGGGAAGTAGACCAGTAATGCCTAAGGGGTAAGAAAAGCACTCTTGCTCTGCTCAGGGGCTTGGGCTGGGGAATTTTCTGATGGTGTATCTCTGGGTTGTAGCAGTCATCTCTGCTTATTGGAATAGGCTGTTTCTAGTTTAGTCTTGTGCTCAGCAGAGCTAAGTCTGTTTTGTGGGTTTGGTTTTTTTCCAAATCACACTTGGTCTGATCTGCAGCTTTGCCTTCCACAGGGTTCTGTTTGTTTTAATCTCTGAGCAATTTGGAAGTACAGAGTATTCCACGTACAGAAGCACAAGCTTGGAAATGCAGAAATACCACTGTGAGTTGACCTGTCCCTTTAATCACTTTTCAAGATGTACATTTTAGGTTTAAACCAAGCTAAGCTGTGGTCAACACGTCTAGGTTGTGCTCTTCTGTCAGTGTAACTCAGGAATTTCACAAATTACTCATTGCAATGAGCCATTAAAAAATAGATCATGACTGGCTTCAACCTCAGCAGCCTGCACCAGTGCCACAACTGCTCCTGTTACTCAGACTTGAACAGTAGACCCTGCCACACTTATTCAGCGCTTTCCGGAGCCAGCAGCAACTGACATAGTGTGCCTATATTTGAGGGCCATCCCAGGCTCTGATTGCTCTGTTGGATTCTGGCATCTGTCAGTACCTTGTCAAACCACATCATCACTGCTAAATACTAATGAAAGTGTAGGGGGACGAAAGAAACACCATGCTCTGTTGGTGAGCTGTACTTGGTGCAGGTTAATCATCTCTTATGTAAAAGAGATGTGCTATGTACACTTACTCATCTCCTATGTAGAGATTGGGCCAGACTTCGTTGACATGAGTGTACTGTGGGCATCCTTTCCAGAAGAGTCGCTCCAATTCAAATGCACCTGGGGTAGAGTAATCCTCATCAGGATCTACTTGCATTGTTTTGTATGCATTTTTCTTCCCAGCGTTCAAACCTGCTGATGACATCTTGTCCATGGAGTAGTGCTGTCAGATCGTGCAAGAAACTGGAATGTAACCAAAACAGAATGTTAAGTGGAGGAATTACAAAGCAGGCAACTTCTGCTCCAATTGTGTGATGCTGGGAGCAGCACTAGCCAGGTGTGTTTGTTCCGGGCATGGTATGGGCAAGGAATACTTTTGGACAAGCTCACCAACAATGAGAGCAAAAGCCAAAAGTTTGTGGTCACTGAAGATTGGTCTCCACTGGGAATTTGCTTCCTGGAAAGTCTACTGGTACAAATTTATTAGGTCCAAGAGCCTGATCTAAGGGATCTAGAGCAGCTTGGGGAACAGAGTGGGGTAAATATGTTTTGTTACTGTTAACTGTAAATTTCCTGAAGGCTTCTCTGTGTGATTTTCAGGAATGCAGGGAGGTAAAATGTGTACATTCAGGTAAATGTTTGGTATACCAGTTCTAGTCTTTAAAGATCTAACTGCAGCCCTGGACACCGAACCTTGTAGGCTTTTTGCAGAAAGGAAAGTTTGGCAGCACCACTGACAGCCAAAATATCTTCTAGCCAGGTTGGGCTCTAGGACTTCCTTCTTTTGGGGTTCACTTTTTGGCGGTTTTGGGGTTTTTTTGTTTGGGTTTTTATTTTTTAACCTTGATGCGCACCTGCCAAGTAGGTAAGAAGAAGCACCGATGCACATACAAAGGGGAGCAATGGAGTAATATTATCCTGTAGGTAAAACCAGAGTATCATTAATGGCACTAAAAACAACACCCTTTGCCTGTCATGCTGTCAAAGCTGAGGTGTTCCAAACTGACAACCCTGATGTCCTGTGTGTCTGAGCTATCTGCTAGTGTTGAATCCTTTGGTGTCAGCTTTACACATCTCGTGAAGCTCCAGATTTTTTCTTGCTTGCTGTAATTTTCTCAGCTGCTGTCCTGATAAGGCTTTCCCCTCGGAAGTTTGTCCCCCTCAGCTGTGGAGTCAGCAGTTAAAGCCCACTTAGGTGATGTCCCTCCTCCCCCACTTCCCGAAGCTCTGCCTTGCTTAGGAGCTGGGCACTGGCCCCAGGAGCAGCCTGGAGCTTTCACGAAGCTGGTGAGCAAAGTTAAAGGCCAAGGACTAACATGAATCTCAACACATTCCCCATCCATGTCTTTATGAAAACACTGCCTGAGGACATGGCAGGATGGCAGGTAACTGTAGGTTTGCTTTTGGACAGGTGAGTTCTTTGAGTCCATGGGTTCTTTGCATCTTCATTTAACTTTCCTATCTCCTGCAGCTGAAGTGTCCCGGGTAAAAGCCCCTGAAATACATGTGATACAGAAACCCTTGCACCAGCAGCAACTGTACCAGCCGCTGTGGGTGCAGCTGCAAGAGTGCACTGCTGTGCTCCTTAGCTCAAGTGTGGCATTGCACTGTCCTCCCAGAGAAGCCAGCTGGTATCCACATGCATACAGTGTTGGTGTGCTTAGATTAAGGGTTTTTCAGATTATGTTTTATTTCATTTTTTGATGACTTAAAGGCAGTTTTGCATGGGGAGCGCTAAGGTACAGTACATCCATGTATTCTCAGTAAAGAAGCAGCAAAGCAGTGATTGACAAGTGATAAAGGTGTATGTGAGAGCTTTTTAGTCCAAATTAGCAGCACTCTGCACACTACCAGACAAATACTTATGTCATAGGTCTAGGCACAATGTCAGAGAAGAACAATTGTGAGGGACATAGGTGTTGCAATCAATGTCTCCTTTGCTTTTCTCCTGTGGCTGAAGGCAAAGCACCTTTTGTTCTGCATGTTGTCAGAAGGAAGTTAAATCACTCATGCAGCTGATCTTTACAGCAAACCTCTAGGAACTGGAATCTGGGGCTGTCCACATGTCTGGCTTCCTATTTACCCTGTTGCCAGTTGTCACTTACCTATCTTGTTCTCTGAAAAAAGTCTTTTTTCCCTTGTTGACAGCCTTCTGCTGCAGACTCTTGCCTGCTCCATCTCCCTGCTGGGTCTGTCTTGTCTTCTGCTGGACTCCCTGATGTCTCAAGGCAGCAATTGCTCCTGTCTCTTATCCCCTTGAAGGGAGAAGTTGAACCTTGCCAGTTCCGTAGCAGACTTGTAACAAGAAGAGGTGGAATTGCGCTTGGTTTTATGACGTGTGCAAGTACAGCCTGCCAAAAATCCACCTTTCTTGCAGGGAACAAATCCTGTAGTGGCTCCCATAATTTTTTTGTGTTGGCCACTAGTAATGTTTGTGTCCTTTAATTATAGAAATCTGGCTAATGCCTTCATGCAGCTGTTGTAGAGCTCTCCTTGAAAGCAGGATGACCATTTTTCACTGACATCCTGTATACCCATGGGGTTTGTTTCCTCAGTTTGGGCTCTTTTGTGCCTGTCATGTTCTGGTTTTGCACAAAACTTGAAAAAGCCAAATGATTCCTGTTTTCCTGCTCCAAACCTAGGCAAGATTCTGGAGTCAGTTTTTGTTTGGCATGTGTACACCTTTGTTCGAAAATTGGCTTGCTTTCACTGGCAAGGGGATCTGTCTTTCAGCCAAGCTTCCTCAAACATGATGATGATATTTAGCTAAGTGGTCCTCTGCAGAGATTTGTAGAAGGCTCTGAGAATTCTAGCTTCTACCAGGTGTACCTGGTATCTGAGAATTCTAGCTTCTACCAGGTGTACCAGGCTTGGTCTTGCTTGGCTCTGAGTAGCACCAAGTCCTATCTCTGTACCCCCAGTAGGCATTCCCCAGGAGAGAATTTTACCTTTCCATGCCAGAATTGTGCAAATTCTACATGCAGATTCAACAATATAGATAATGTTAGATAGTCAGAGATACAAATCTAATGCAGTTTGACTTCAGAGTGAATAGGCTGTTATCTAGAACTTGATAAGAACTGCTTTCGGTCTAGAAAGGAATCATTTATACACATATAATCTAAGTAAGGAATAATCTTAGCTGAGAGACTGTTGCCTTGATGCTGGAGGACTGATTATGCTTTTATTCACAGCTGCATAAAATGGGAGGGGAGTAAAGGAAGGGAAGAAGAGAAAGCAATGTAATCTGTAATCGTGCTCGGTGGCCACAACGCATTGATTTGTTACACCAATAGTCCCTCCTTGTAGACTGCAGACCTCAAAACAGGGCAATTACATGTGCAAATGATCGTTTGTGGTACTGTGACACCATCTCACTTTGAAGCTTGGTTAGCACTCTGAAAGTAAGACTGCTGCTGCGAAATACTCGTTTCTGTCCTGGGAAGCCATATGCTTCCTGAACTTCCAAGTAAGCTATGTTCTTTTATGGCTTGCCAATGTTATCTGGTGTAGGGATTTTTAAATTGAATTAGAGCACAGGAAAGCATCAGTTGAAATTCTTTTAGTAAAATATGTATTTCAGATTTGACTTGAAGTAAGAAATAACAGAGTTTAACTGGAAGGGGGAGAAAGGATGCTGGTTTGCTACTTGAGCTCTGGAATTAATTGCTGTGAAGCATTTGGTTGGGGGTAGAGGGGTGGAAAAGCTTGTGTCTTTCCAGGAACCGAAAATGTGTAACCTCATCTGTTACTGACTTCTCTGTGTACACCAAAGGAAGCTGAGGGAACACCATTCCCCAGGCCTGCACTCTTAGATTAATAAGTGAAAAGTAGATTGGATTTTTTTTCCATGGTGTTTGTTAAATGCTGTTGTGGATGTAAGGATGACTGTCTGTATAAAGATGACTGTCTAGCACAAACCCAGGCAGGAAAAGCTCAGATTTCTTTCGCAGACCTCTGGGAGAGGGAACCATTCCTTGCAGGGTGTTCAGCTGGTACAGTCATATGGCATATTGCAGGGTTAGCCCTGCACAGGCTCGTTGGAGCAGTCTCAAATCCCTTGCAGTGCTTCGTTAGGGCTAAAATGCTTTGCCTTACAGACTAGTTAGTGTAGGCTGAGTGATGTAGCAGTGCAGCTGTCCTGTACCAGCTCAGCAGTCACTTCATGGCACCACGCTGTGCTGGGGACACACAACCTTGGGTATGAAAGCTGTTTGGAGTAGGCACAGTCATAGTGCCCTTTGCATGAGGGACTTTGCATCCCACTTGCCCCTGGAAGTGCTGCTCCAGTGCAGTACACCCTCTCTTACCTCATGGGGAGGGATGAAGAGGACAGTCAGCTAGCAGGAACTGCCATTGTTGCCGCAGAGGTTCTCCTTGGCTGAAAGGTTTGAGCCCAATTTAGGAGTATAGTGAGGAACAGAGCCCTGCATCTGGGCCCAGGAATTACCTTCCAGTGAGGCAGGGCAATCTGCAGCGTACCTCACTCTTCCCATGTGCCCAGGCCACAGCTCCTCTCTTGCTGTGCTGTGCTATGCTATGCTATGCAGCATCCAGCCTGTGCGAGCTGCTGAGACCTTCCTGTTCCCTCTCTGCCCACACTGCAGTGACTGGGTCCACCTCAGTGGGACCGGGTTCTGATGCTCAAGTCTGTGAGGTTTCGACTGCCAAGCTTGATGTTCTGCAGGTTCTGCTTCTCAATCCAGTGTGTGGATATAACACAGGACTGCTGGTGCTCACCAATTATGCTGTCATGGGCTTAAGTGTATAATCAGAACAAGGATGATAAAAATTCAGTCATATGCA
>JAOEHX010008968.1:0-10257 GCA_025448015.1 Bolborhynchus lineola
ATTGGTTTTATTACAAATCAGCTGCTGGTATTTTCAGAATGCAGTATCTTTTCCCATATTGCTAATTACTTCAGAACATCAAAGGCTTTGAGCACTCTAAATTTCATAGCTTAATTACTCAAATGAAGAGATATTTGCATTTCAGGTAGACAGACCCACTGGAATGAGACTGCTGTTACCATTTTATTTTTGACACCTAATTACAAGTAAGTACTTCAGGTCAGATGGCTGGTTTTATCCAAGGTGTGTTGGCACAGCAGAAGGGCAGTAAAAGAAGGTCAAAGTCAGCTTAAAGCCATACTTGAAAGCTCCCAGATCTTGGTATAATTCAGAGGTTCAGATATGCCTGCAATAATGGTAAGGAAGCAATTATGCTAAGCAAAGATTTTGGCATTTCAGCAGCACCCAAGCCATTCCATCTTCTCACCATGTGCTGCTTGCTTTCTGAATTAGCGCTTGTCACACTGCCAGGCTGTTCTGCCCAGCTGCAGGCATGCACAATGCTCTGCAAGTGCAGGGCTCTGCTTAATAATAAGGAAACAGCTATGAGATAAAAAATCTTTTTCTGGGTCATTTTGGTCAGGAAATCACCTTAGAACAGAGAGCTGGGTTAAAGTGTCTATGCCACCTTATGTTTTCCATTTTTAACATGGGGAGTTTTAACATGGAGAGTATGCACAGTCTCCTAGCTAAAGAAAAAAGAAAAAAGATGGTTCCAAAGGCAACTTGCAGCCAAATTACATTTAAAAATTGAGCCCACCCATTGTGTTTAGAGGCACTGCCTTTTATGGATTAGCTACAGTTTCATTTGCATGCTGCAGAATGACAGCCGGCATCCACAGCATGCAAAGTTGCTTCATCTTCCTCTTTAGATGGCAATAACTAGAGCCAGTGGTTAAGCATTGGAAGTTCATTCAAAAGCAACATCTGTTTGCACTTCAGACTTCAAATCACACTGTTGTTTTTGCTTTTCATCAACACTTTAGTTGTGAAGAGCTGTGGCATTTTGCATAATATTTAAGGATTTGCTTATGTAAAACACAGAATAATTACTTGTAAGATTTTAAAGAAAAGCATCTCATATTAAGTCACATTTTCTACATTCTTATCTGGATATTCTTCCTCCCCTTGTCTCTTTCTGAGCTTTTGTTAGACAACATGTGCTTCTTTGCATATGAAAAGCACTATTTCTGCAAAACTAGCCTTCTTCAGTTCTTTTGGTTTGTGCTGATGTGTGGTACACTGGTTTCATTGACTTCTACTACATCACACTATGGTGTTGATCAAATGATCTGTGCTTCTGTGATAATTAGATCCTACAGATTTTGCTTGCTGACTAAAAGACAACTTTTGAGAGTACCATTAGTTAATTCACAAGTCCTTATGGCCCAGACAACACAGACTGATATAGTTGCAGCAAGTTCAAAGGAGCTGTGAAAATTGTACCAGCTGTGGGTCAGGACAGTAACTTCTCATTTCCACCAAGAATACTGAGATCAGAGTAGTGAAGATGCAGAAAGTACAGTGAAGGTGGTTCAGAGGAAATTTATAACTGTAACCTGCAGTGGCGATCTGCATGATCCCTCATGCAGCTTTGCTCATTTCTTTGAAGTCCTTCTTAAGGGAAATGCTGAAGTAAGGAAGGACAAAACTATAAAAGAAGAAAATAAATTTCGAATTATAACCATTTTTAAAGTTCTTCAGGCTTTGACTAGGATTTCCAAAGGTGACCGGTGAATTTATGTTTCTCGTCAGCAACACAGCAAAAGGCCCTGATCTTCAGAAGAGTGCTGAAGCACCCAGAATATTTAATATGTTCCTGTACAGTCTTGCAAAGCCAAGCCACTCTTTGCATAAAAGTGAAAAACTTAAAAATATCTATTTCATTTGAGTTCTATGCTCTTCTTCTTTTATTTGAGACTTTATGATTGGTTTATGAGATGATGACAGGCTACAGAGAAGGTAGGTGGTGTGGAACTTCCTTTGTTCACAGCTGGGTGAACAAAATGAGACCAAACAACAACAACAAAAAAGGTGTGTATTCACCCTGCTTATTTACTGAGTGCAGGTATTCTCTTCCCTATAATTTTTTATACTGCAGTTTGGATATGACTTTGGGGTATTAGGGATTAAATATTTTTCTTTCTGAGACCGCATCATCAAGAACTGGCTGATGAGAGCTAAGGAACTATGGAAAATGTGTTTCCCCTCAGAAAATTATGCAAGTTTCATCAATTATCCTTTCCTTTAATAATCTTGGGTCAAACACTTGCTTAGAAGAACTCAGGGTAAGAACTGGTCAGATAAACTGCTGTGCCTCCTTTCCTCATCCTAATTAAAAAAAACAAACAAATAAGTATATGTATTGAAATAACAAAAATCAAGATTGCAGTTCACAGTCACTGCCACTGGGAGGAAAAAAAAGAAAAGAAGAAAAAACAAACCAAAACCAACTTCCTATCCCCCCACTCCCCCACCCATATTTCTATTATTATATGGTGACATGTTAGGGAAGCAAACAGAGCCCAAGAAGGGTGTATGGGTGTAAAAAAATATTTCAAATAAGGGGCTTATCAAGCCCTTCTCTTCTAACGGCCCCACGTTGCCTTTTCAGGGGAAGAGTTCAGCATAGAAATTGGTGCTTAATTAGATTAAATTTTTGCTTTGCTCTTGCAGTTCACCTTTAAAAGTTGAGAGCCACTGCTTTTCATCAGGTATGTCAGAAGGTGCTGGAAACAGCACTCTGTGCAGTCTGCTGCAGATGCTTCCTCAGAGTCAGCAACTGTGCAGCTATCTCTCCACTCCCATGTCCCTTGGGAGCTCTCAAGGACAGGAGGTCTATTTTTCTCTTTACAGCATCCATATCCATCCTAATTAGTTTGAACCAGGCTATATGGATTAGCAAGATCCCCTCAGTAAGCGGCTTTGCGGAAAGGGTGACCTCCCACCCTCCTGAGTTGTATGTGTGTGAGCTCAGTTGCAGATATCTGGAGCGCTATACATGGCAGACTTGCATTGAGAAATGGCACAGGAGACCACTATAATATTTTCCCTTTAATCTCTAGAAACCAGACACTGAATTTTTCCCTTACAGAATTTTATACCAGTATAAATGCCACCAAAGTTGATCAAAAAAAAAAAAATAAAAAAATATTCTGCTATCTGCAGGCCTGACAGGTCCCTGAATTTACCCTCTCTGGACTCCAAGGTTTTGATGTGCTGCTAGTAGTATTATCCAAATTATCCAGCCTTCTCCTTTCCCTATTTAGGTTGCCACATTTAACAGGGTGCTATTAATCATACAAAACACCATTGACTTTTTTTCTATCATAATCATTGATTTCTGCCTATCTTTTGGAGGTTTTGACTGCCTTTATAAGAGGGCTATGCTGCTGCGGCGGAAACTAAATTTGTTTTGATAGGATACCAAAAACACAAATTCAGAAAAATTGGAAGATGTATGTCTGCAAAGATTTCCAGTGACAGTACTTTGGAAAACTTGATAAAATTGTGTATGACGTAGTGTTATTGGAAGCTGATATGGACTAAATATGAAGACAAATAAATCAAAAAGTGGAATTGTTAAACAGAACATGCTCATAGTTAAAATGGTGAGGTTTGAAGGACATCAAAACCATGGTGCTGAAGTGAGTTCAGACTTTGGTCTTCCACCATGATTTCCACTCTAGTTCTAAGATCAATGGGATTTTAACTTGTTTGTTTTAGAAGTTTCCCATAACAAAAATGCTGAGTTCTCACTATGCAGCTGATTTTACTATCCTGGCTATTCTGGAGAATATATATCCTAAGGACAGATTTTGCTTTCTATTACCAGTCAGGGTAATTCTGAGCTTCAAGAAAATGATCCTGGATTGACACCAGTGCCAATCAGATCATGGTATCTTTCCTGAAGGTCACTGCCTTCAGGAAATTTTCTTTGGTTTGTAACAATTTCTATTTTGAACTGTCATTCAATTTTATCAAGTATTAAAAGTAACCTTTATCATTCCCTTTATTGTTGAAGCTTCTACTCCTAACTCTGCCACCATTATTAAACAAGTCCTCTTTATGCTTTTTAGTAAAGGTTCTTATGTTACAGGAACGTGATTCTTACCTACTTTTGATTAATGTTTGAGTCAAAGCCTACTGAAGACAGGAAAGTTCTCTTTTTGAGAAAGAGTATAAAAATTTTATTTCCACAAAATACTGCACGTACTATGTAAGTTCACACTGTATTTCCCAGCACTCTTACCCCACCACAGTGGACTGTAATCACATCTGCCTGTTACCAGATATAATTACGTGTTTATCTCCGTTTTAACCATCCTCTCCTGAATCTCATCTAATCTGTTAATTTCAGGTTGTGATTTGAAGCCCCAAACTGCATACATTTCTGACTGCATTCTTACTGAGGCTGTCAAAAAAAACTTTTACTCAGAAAGAATAAAAAGTGATTTATTTCAGTCACTCATTCATATCCTTAGCAGGCCAGGCTAAGCTGCACCAGGGATATTTACTTTTGTAGAAGGTTTAGCCTCATAGAAGGTTTAAACTCATATACAGTCTTACATCTGTTTCATAGATATTGTTCCCCAATACACTAAAGAAGGCAGAGCTAGAGAAGTGTTATTTCTTTGTATGACAACTTTTTCATTTTTTTTACCCTTTTCTAATATAACTGTAGTGTCTTTTAACCCTTTCACTCAATATACCTCCCACTAAATACACCACACTACCATCATCCACTGTTGTTTCTTCTAAACAAACAATTCAGTTGTTAAATATTAATTCTCTTTTGTCAGTCTAAACCAGATAGTTACCTATGGTCACTTCCAACGGGTGACATCTATTTGATGTTACATTCTCACCTTGCAACCTCTCTCCTGGTTGTTGCCACACCAACATGCCAACTTGAAAGAGATCAAGCCATATTTGTCCCATTTGACAGAGACAGCATTAAGAAAACAGGAAACAATGTTAATTAGCTACCCCAGGTTCCAGTGCTGACATTTCTGGGACACACCACAGCCAAAGTTTGCCATGAATGAGGGGGAAAAGCACTCAGGAGAAAATAGTGTTATTGTAGTAACAGCTGGTTTAGATGATATAATACCTTTCATTCAAGTGATCTGTAGTATTTTACAAGCTAAGTACAATTACTACTTCACCAGATCAACTAGTAAATCATTTAAGAGTGTAAAGTAATACAAGTAGTTTCTGACAGGAGGTTTTGGGGAGTATCTTAAACTACTGATTGTCACGGAATGCAATTAGAACAAAATACGTCAAGAGAGATTTGGCCAGAACCTAAGCCAAGAAAGCCTTAGTTTTAAAGAATTTAAAACTAATATTCCCTCTGCTTTCCCAGAAGACATTACTTTACAATGTAAGACAAGAACTTCAAGTGGTACATTCATGACAGCAGGCTACAGCATTGATGGGGAGATGGTATACAAAACTAGTGTGAAGTCTGAGCCACACACTTTTTTTTTTCCTCCTTGAGAAATACTACCCATTTCAGAAGAAGCAGGGAAAAGATGCCATCTTACAGTGATGCTTAATTCACAGAATGACCTAGGAACCATGCCTGAAGGTGCCATGGAAGAAAAATTCAATTTGTTCCTCAGAATACAAGAAACAACCAAGCTGTAATCACAGCATGTCTTAGATCATACATTCCAAGATAATTTTTCATACATTGACAATGTGGTGGCTCCAGCACTGCTAAGCTGGTGGGAATCTCAACAAGAATTTTTTCATAGTAGGTATGTGTTTGTACATGCATACATGTGTACCTGTCTATTCACATAAGACAAAATAGGAGTTTCAGGGAAGGATATTAAGGAGCATTTGCTCATTTTTTACATTATCAAGATAATATTAAAACCCAAAAACATACAGTTGTTATACACCAAGTATCAGAAAAAAAAAAGTTCATTGTTTTGAGAAGGTAATTGAAAATCTCTGCTTTGAGCTTCTACTTACTCTCAGGCCAAGCTGCCTTATTATTCTGCAAGTCTTGGCATAGACAGCAGAACCCCCACTGAGGGCTCTGGCACAAGAATCTTACAGCATGAGAATTCTGCAATAACTTTGACCACTACTTAAAAATATATATTTATGTCCTAGCAGTTTCTTACATGCTGAAGCAGCTTTTACATGTTGTAGCTTAGGTGTTGCAACAAGTTTGCAGGATGTGTCATGATATGCTGCCACTGCATGTCATCATCAAGCCAAGATAACAAAGAAAGGCTGGATGAAGGTCTTCAAAATTCTGTTGAATTCTGTGAAAATGGGCCATGCTATCCTGGAGGTTAAAGCCACCCTGGAGTTAATAACCCTGGATTTCACCTTTAAGTAAACAACAACACAGGAAACCCCTCATAACTCTGCATTTCATTTCCATTGCTTGATTTTAGATTTTGTTTTAAATGTATGCCTGTAATATATAGTTCTAAATATAAGCTATTATATTGCATATATGCTTATTTATGCTATTGAATGTAATGCAGAGCTGTTGTCTGACAGAGCTGATTGAAAACAAATAATACACCATAAATTTTAAATGTCTGTATTTACTGTGACGGCTAAGGTGTTTGCATTATGCTGAAGAAATAACTGAAATCATAAACTACATTTTAAAAGCCGTGATACTTTTAACCACAGAAAGCGTCTGATCCATAAAGGAATAAAACTCCACTATTTAAGTGTGAAAGTCCAAATGGTCTTGTTTTTTAAAAATCTAATACTGCTTTCAGTGAAGTCACATATCTATTGGCTTTAATAATTATTTCACTGGAGATTTCCTTGGGTATTGCAAAAAGTAAAAAAAACATAAACACAAACACTTCAAAGGTTGAAAACCAGGTCAAGTCCCCCAGTTATTTTCTTCTGTATGTCATATCCACTTTTTTCTCCCAATTGTTGTGGAAAGGATTTAAAATATGCATTCAATAATTATGAAGCACATACATTATGCAATGCAAACTCTACTCCTTCCTATCACAGACTTCATGCTAAATTAATATCAGACACACACACAAAACAAAAGCAAACAACTTCCCCCTACTAAAAAAACCCACCAAACCCATTACAAAACATTTAATAGGGGGTTATGTGTTGAAAGATTTCTTCAGAAGATACGGCACACAGATTTCCTAACCACCACAAATATAACTCTAAAATTAAAGTTAATTTCAATCCATGGACCATCAAAGAGGAAAGACAAGACAATGTCTTTGTAAACATCAACCCTCTCCAAGTCGTGTGAAATCCAGCAAACATTTATATGCCTGAATCTAAAGCTCAAGCTAGCCCAGTCTTTCCAGGTACCTGGGTAACCATACTAGACCCTGAGAAAACCCATTCACCTCTTCTGATACTACGTTTTTCTGCAAGCTCAAGTCTGTACAACCAAATGACTTTGTGCTCTTGAACTTTTTGGTTTCCTGTATATAAGGCACTCCTAGTCCTGAATTTGAAGACCCAGGAAAATTGCTCTAGCTTCCAGGGTGCTTATGCCTATCAGTGCTAGTCATGAGTATAAACTTATTAAACTCTAATAAGAGTTTAATTAGATACTAGGTATATTAAAGAGCAGAAATCACAAGGGGGATCTTAGTCTCCCTGGTCAATGAAATAAATGAAATATCAAATTTAGAAGCTATCATGCATTTCCCATCTGAAAACCTCATTCACTCATCAAATTGCTCAGTAACACTCCAAACTCCAATGAGAAGAACATGCATCCTGGTAGAAGCCTTCTTTCTGTCATATTTCCAGAAAGCAACCTTACTAACACCACTTTCAGTTTACTGGTGTATTCATGAGAAGATTTAAACAAGGCCAGCATCCTGAGCAGAGTTCAAGTGCTTGATGCAGGTTTATAAGTAGTGAAAAGTGAAGCCATGGGAAGAAGCATCTCTTCTTTTTTAATTAGGTGAAAATGAAAGATGTAAAACAACTTGGTGCATTTCCAGGTCTTTGGGGGCTTAATTGGAAGGCCACCCACTTTAATGATTTCCTGCTGTAATTGCACAAAAAAGTTTCCTCCTTATTCATTTACATCTCTTTCTTGTCCCACTTTTTTTAGTAAGATGATTTAGCACCAGTGTCCACTGAATAAAAAAAGGCCTGATTAATGTGCAGCAGCTGACATTAGGGCATGTACGTACATGTTAATGATTGAAGAGCCTCATGTAATTGGATCAGAAATTGGATAAAATAATGAAAAATTTAACACAGCCTTTGTCTTTATATATTACAGTGGGATAACTGGGAGGTCAGCAAGTAGGAAACAACTAGGGGCATTTTATATCTTTTTCTGGTGCAAATTTGTTTAACTCAGGCCCATGATTAAAAAGAATGTAGTATCCCACTGTGACACAGAAGTACAAGAGAGGGAATAATAAATTGGTGGCATTGACAAGGTGTCATTTGTTATCTGCTTTAAATGTCAGGTCATGTCATTGCACTGAAAAATTTTCTCTCTTGATGTATTTCTTACAAAGCAAGTTCAATGTTTGGCACTTTTCGATTTCAATAAAAGAAAACAGCTTTTAATGTGGAAAGCACAGTAACCAACAGGAAAATAAGGTCAATTCAAGGCTCCTATTTGAACATTTTTTCACAAGCCTCTCGAAAAAGCCTATTCTAAGTGGCCTAGTTCATCATGGAGCCTTATTCTTCCTCTCTAAGCACCAGCTGGCTCTTTGCCCTTTTCTTTTCCCTCTTTCTTAAAAAAATGTTTCTGTGATTTCAGTAGAAAAAAGTAAAAAAAAAAAAAAAAAAAAAAAAAGAATTTATTTAGAACTTGAGTGATGTGATAAATAAATCATCTTTTCAATCATGGAAATTATTAAGGGAATATTTCCCAGGCTGATATTAACTTCATGCTGGAAACACATGTTGGGAATTAAAGTTAGTAATGAAATTATATCAATGACAAAATCCATTAAATAAACCAGACCTCTTATAGGAGAAGAGAGTGGTTATTATGTTTATGTTTTTTGCATTAGTAGAGAATATCCAGCGATGAGAGAAATCCTTATTGCAAAAGCCCTTTTTTCCCACAAATCTGTCACAAACATGAGAGCTGGAAAAGTGGGGGAATAAGATGATAATGACAGGACAGAATGCAATTTCAAATTCAATCACAAATTTTACTCACAGGATGCATTTGTGAAAAAGAAATTTAAGACAAAAGTTATGAAAAAAGCTGAAGGTTGTTCCTACGAAGTGCTCACAAAGACAATTCCGAATAAACCTGAGGATTAGTTACTTCTTGAACCTACTCTCCAAGGAGTACTTTATGTTATTGTTTGGGAAACACACCATGAATAAAAGGAATACGAGAGGGCTGAGAATCATCAGCAGCAGATTAAAGCCAAACTCATTTGATGTTTTTACGGGTAGTTCTAGAGAAAAGAACCAAGGCTCCTGATTTGACTGGACCTTGAGGGAGGTATGAAAAGTGAGATAATGCCCCATGTGTACTTACAGGAAGATTTGGAGCAGTGGATGACTGTTTTACTGGGGCTGTTGGAGGTCTGGCTGTTACCAGAGCAGTATCAACTGAGTAAGCATCTAGAAAGTGCTGTTGAATTTGAGCCTACGTGCAAATCTGCCTTTTGTATGTTTTTTGTTCTCCTTCATTTGTTTGCACAGCCTTCAACTTCAGGGCAACATCACTGTGCAAGGCTTTAAACCAGCCTTCACAAACTCAGCAGCAATGTTTGCATTGGTTCAAGGGTGTGTTTCCCAAAACCAAAAAGGACAGACTATGAAGATCTCTGGCTTGGCAGGATAGGCATTCAACAAAGTGAAAAAAACAAGGAGAGAAAGGGTTTTGCTAGTTCCATCCCCCACCCAGATTTTACTAGGTCATGCTTCTCAAGTTGTTTTGAACTTTTTTTATTTCCACCAGCGAGATATATTCAATTCATAGTCCTCAACTAGATCCTGAATCCAGTTTCTTCAAAATTAAGCTATTTAATATCTCTGACCCACTTTATCTCCACTAGTCATTGCATATTTGCCAGAGGAAAATTTGGAAATACAACAAGCGGTATCATAGGAATGAAGATCCTGGGGTTGTGACTGTGCTTTATTCTGCTTTATATGCGCATCAGTAGGAACACAGAATAGCTCCCCCAAAATCCAAAATCAGCACTGCTCTTTTTTCCTGTTATCCTAATATCCAATCTAAACTGCCCCTGTTTAAGTTTTAACCCGTTACCCATTGTCCTCTCACTACAG
>JAOEHX010008971.1:0-20647 GCA_025448015.1 Bolborhynchus lineola
GGAAGGCTGCTATGAGGTCTCCATGCAGCCTTCTCTTCTCCAGGCTGAACAGCTCCAACTTTCTCATCCTATCTTCACATGGGAGGTGCTCCAGTCCCCTGATTATATCAGACCAGTGCCTTTTGGTAGTTATGTCTAACATTTCTTAGCGACCATTCTGTCACTTCAGCCACCACCAGACAGAGGTTCGTCTCAGGAGTCTTGGCCCAAACAGCTCCCAGCCCACTCCATTCTTGTGGACTGCCTCATTTCTATACATCTCAAGCCTGCAAAGGCCAGGACTCATGTGAACTGCCCTCACCACCCACCTTAACAAGCATATTCCCATCTGTAACAGTTATCCCCAGGCCATCTGCACTTGGACACGAGCTTTTCTGGCATGCTCCACCTCAGGTGCTCTGCAAAGACCCTGACTATGTAAACATGCCCCAGAGAAACACCTGAGGCAGATAGGTCCTACTTCCACAGCTGGCACAGACAGTCCTGCTGCACATCACTGCAAGCAAGACTGCAATCTTAGATGACTGATTTGGGACCACCTTCATGCTACAGAATGGCTAGAGCCAGGCAAACTTGATCAGGCTGTGGTGCAGGTAGACAAGGGTACGTGGGCTGGGATGTTTCCTCAAGCATAGATGATAGCAGCCTCTTTTCTCTGAAGTATCTCCTCAGGTAAAGAACGTAAACACCCCACAGTGGGACATACACATGGGCTCTGGGGGCTTCCAGCCTCTTTGCCAAGAACTAGCATCTATCCTTGTCTTCAGAGCAGCCAGCCCAAATGAAAGGGTTATTGCGTCTTGTGTCTGGCAGCCCCTGACTCACACTGATCAGCCGTAGACCAGTTTCCTGGTAGAATCACCCCCTGCTGGGCTATATGAACTTAAAGCACACACAGCTTCTTTGAGATTCACTGGTACTTAGCCCACTTCACCAAAACCACTAGGGTCTGCTCAATGGACAACCTGCTGCTGGAGGAAGCCAACAGCTTGGACACAAGCTCCCTCTAACTCTTACACACACTTCCTGGTGCACGCACCTTTATGAACCACAACTGCCATCACAGATGCACACACCATAACCTGTCAGTCAGCAGGAAGAATCCTCAATACAAAGGGATTTCAAGGACAAAAGCACACAAAGCTATTATTGCTTCAGCCACCTTAAGTACTGCACCTATGAACACAACCAGTCAGGTTTAGAGCAGCCATTACCAAGGCCACCTCTGCCTATGTCACTTCACAAGCTCCCATGTTAGCAAAGAAAAGCAGGAAATAAAGCCATACATCTAGTGGCACCTCAGTCCCTGGCATTAAGACAAATGGCCATCAACAGCACGCCCTCACCTCTGAATGCAGGCCTTGCGCCTCTTCCTCCCTTCACTACCAAGTCGGAGGCTGCCCCCTTTCTTACACCTGATGTAATGCCATTTTCCAAAGCAGGTATTTCATCTCAGACTCCAAACATCCCCACTTGATGAAGAAACACCAGTCTTGCTCCAGCAATACTGCCTACACTTAATGAATACTGTACACGAGAGTGCTGTAAATCCTTGTATGTATAGGGAGAAAGGGAACAGAGAGAGTGATGACCAGTTTCTCTCTTACCAGGTTTCTAAGACAGACATCAAAGAGGCTGTGAAGGTCCCACTGGGGAATAAACCACATATGCAATTGGACAACATCATCTCTCTTTTGACTGTGGGAGTTGAAGAGCAGAGAGAAGGAAGCTTCACCATGTCCCTGACCAACCTATCATTGTTGGATAATCACTGATGGACAAAAGCTGTCCTCCGTCAAGGCAATGAATGTCCTGAAAGCATAAACCCCTAGGTCATCAACTCCACCCCAATGTGGGATAACACAAACATCAAAATATTTACTGGAATCAGAACCTTCCTCTGTGCTGGCACAGGGAGTTCTGAAAATACAGGCAGTGGGAGAAGGCAGCTGACATGCTACAGTATGGGGAGGACACCTCTCCCAAGACTTGTCAACCTCAGTAGCCAAAGAGGCTGCCAAGAGAGAAGGTGGCCTGTCTTCAGTACAGCACCTGTGCCCCAGCCCAAGCGGGTCTGCCAATTTCTCCCTACATAAGAGCTGGGGCACCAAAGCACAACATGGACTGGTAATGCTGAGCCATACCACAGAGAGATCCTGTCACAAGCCTTTTGACAGCCTTGAATTCAGACATACATGACTAATCTTGACAGCAAACACCCTTTTGACCAGCTCACAAAATAAATGGCTCATAATATTTTTAAGAGAAGGAGTACCCTATGTTGCGATCCAAGGGAAAAAGAAAAGATCATCAGGCTCTGGTCTGTTTGAGTCCACCTGCTGATGACTTCAAAAGGGCACTGGGCAATGAGGACAGCTGTCTCCCAAATCATGAAACTCAGCTTTCAGTAAGAAAATGTCAAAGGTGATGCAAGCACAGGGAGGCAGCAAAGGCACAATGGCAGGAGGATTATCCACAGGTGACTGCAGAAGACAGCTAGCAAAATTTGCTTCCATACAGCAAAGACAGCATGAGCCTTTGAATGGCCATTCCTCCTCCTCCAGAAACCTATTTGAACTGAGTCTTTGAAGAGAGCTCTGTTCTGTTCTTTGAACAGCACTCTGCTCTGGAACAAACCGAACTAGCTTGTATGCACTGCGAGCCAGGGGAGTAAGACCCCAGGAATAAATCAGTGCTAGTTTAACAACAGGTTAAACCTGCACAGGTAAGGATTTTAACATGCACAAGTGTTAAACTCATTCTTTCCTTTGAAAAAACCAACGGCATATTACTCTGTTCAAACAATTACACCATGTTATTAACAAAACCACCCTCAGAATACTGCATGTATATAAATAAAGGATTTTTAATTTAAAAAAAGATGGTGACTAAAAAAGCCACAACAAACCATCCCTTTCCAAAAGCCAAAGCCGACTTTATTTGCCTTTCTTCATTTTTGCAGTCTTTTCTTTCCGCTTCTTCACATGCTTTGGGATTTTGTTTTTTCTCTTCTCTCTCTGGGCTTCTTTAACCATCTTTTTCCTTTCCTATAAAGAGCCAAACACCAATCATTTAAAGCCCGAAGAAAAGAGAGATTTTTGAGCAGGTCAATCAATTCTTACATTAACAAGTTAGTTAACACACCACATAGAAGTGAGGTTATCAAGAGGAAGAAATAAAAACAAAATTAAAGTCAATAAGGAATGGTGAGAGGAAAGAAAAAAAGGAAGTACAATTTGGAGGTGGAGTTACAAGCTGCACACTGGTAACGCAAAGCAAAATTCAAACTACTTAAAACGTGAGCTTCAAGCAACCTTTGAAAAAAGGGAACAAAAGACGCTCTTAACTCATACTATTTACACTGAAGATTACAACAGGATGCCTGATCTAGGTTTTCTGCTACTCAGAAGGTTATTATAGCACATGTTTCTATATGTTATGCAAAAACACTGACCCAGTAAACTACTGGTAACTGAGAGCAAGCTGGTCATCATCAAGATTGTCAAGAAAAGGTGCTATGCTACTGCAATACACTACAATTTGTGCCAGACAGTAAATAGACTACACTCAACTAGTAAAGACCAAGTCAGCCTAATAAGACATGGGGATCAAAGTAATTGCTGCTCATCAGTTGTTTAACTTACAGCTGAACACATAGGTTACCAAAAGCCTCATCTTACTCAAAAAGAAGTCCAAATGAAAACCTACCTATAAGATGGGAAATGACCAAGACTTACCTGCTTTGTATCTGAAATGCAGGAGCTCCACATTGAGAGAAAGTCTCTAGTAGAGCACCACATTTTATTTCACAGATATGGAATGTATTAGCCTACCTTTCCTAGGAAGAAAAGTCTAACAAGCAAACACACAAATCTTGAACCCATTAAGCCCAGCAAGTTTCATCCTTCTTTTGCAGAGTACCTAAAAAACTGCCAAAAAGCTCTCACCTATGGCTGATACTCTGCAGAAAAGCTTCATGAAAACAGAGCATACTTGTTCTGCATTTTGGAAAACGAAAACTTAAAAAAATCCAAACCAAATGCAAACCATAAGCCCTTTCCATGACTGTGTTACATCTCTTGTCCACATGAAAGCTAGCCAGTCTGTACTAATAGTACTGCAAAAGCCACTGTGGTACGAACACTGTCATCAAATCCCCAGTTCTATAGATCAACTGGGCTCAGCTCCCTGGGCATAAGGAGGTTAATCAGAGACCACAAACCTGAACACCAAAGCCTGGAAGAGTAGCCAGAGGCACTGAAGAGCTGCCCAGGCTTCACTAAATTCTGCTTTGTGCAGCCTTAGAATTCCCTCAGAGATCTTTCTTCTAGCTTTGTCTAGGCTACAGAGAGCTATGTTATATGTTCCTCTACATTAATAAAACACACCAATAAAGCATACACAATGAAATTCACTTTCTCTGCTCTCATTCTGCACAACAGGAAACATGCATAATTTGTTTCAGACAAGAAGTAGCAAGAACCACTCAGAACTACGTTCATACTTTTTTCCTATCGCATCAGCAGAAGAGGGAAAAAAAGTCAACAATTCCTGGCCAGCTGACCTTTTTATCCATGCCAAGTTCAGCAGGTTTATCTTTGGGATGTACAGATTCTTTACAGCCTGAATCAGAGTCCTCTGAGCTGCCATCATCATCAGAGTCTGTTTCTGACACATCTCCCTTCTTTTCAAGAAGTGCAGGAACCTGTAATATATATCAAAAAACAATTGTATCAAATCAAAAAAGACTAATGACAATATACAGACACATATACACTATATATATATAAAAAGCAAACCAGAATCTGCTGCAAAGAAATGCTTGAGCAAGCTTGTCTGCTCTCCTTTACTATAGCCACCACCCAAGTCTCAAGAAGAAGAATGAGAAGAAAGTTAATCCTAACCAAGAATAAGGAATCTAGAATGTGCAACACAGATTTTTAGGTCAGGGCTCACACTGCAGCTGTATTGGCAGTTCCAAACTTATTTTCAAAGGGTTAATCAGTGATTTGCTAACATATGTGGAAGCAAATTTTAAATTATGCTTGGATCATACCCAGATCTACCTTGGGGGCACCGTATGTACATTTTATTGTGAGCACAAACATCTACACTGGAAAATCCACTTGATTCACTCTGCCACAGCCTGATCCCATCCATATTTATCCATCCAGTCTACACGACTGACAGATAACATTTACAGAGGAGAATCCACATAGGGCTCCTGTCTTTAATTTAATTGCTACAGACTGATTTGTACACAACCTCTTATCCAACATACTTTACAGAAGTGCCACGGTCAAGTACTTCAAACATAGTGAGGCGTAGTCTCTTACACCTTATATTGCAGGGTTGTTCTTTACACAGTAATTACAACAAAGCTACCTTGAACATAAAAACATTTGCAGTCAATGCTACAATTTAAATCAATTAAGTTTTCCGTAACTGGACTCCTCTCCATCTTAGAGATCATGGCCATAATAAGGATTATCATTTCATTCTCAAGCAACCCATCATCAGCCACAGTGCACAGAAGCAATTCATGAGGTGCACAGACACACTGTCTGGTCACTTTGCAGACAAGAGACTTCTTTCTTGATGCCAGCTGCAAGACAAGGCATTCCCTGTAGTCCCTGAAAGTGCTTTTCTGAGAACAGCTAAAATCAAGGATTTCAAAAAGATCCTCTTACTTCCTGAACACCAGATAAATCCTTCTTCAGTCCCGTCACAGTCTGGTAGAGAATCTACAACCAGGGAGAGAGAAAGAAAATTACATCATCAAAATATGAGCCTAACCAGAGGGTTTTAAAGTATGACACGACATTCAGTACTCCACATCTGGGTAACGAGGCTTCTGGTTTTGTTGCTATCAATTTCCAGTAAGAATTATCCATATTCCCTCCCTCTTTTTTTATAGTGCCTCAGCATGTCTACTTACATTATCTTGCTGAACATTCAATGCCATGTCCTCTTCTTTCAATTTCATCATTATATCCACATCTCTCTCATAGTTTTTAACATCAGTTAAAGTTCGAGGTATGTAAGCCTTCTTAAACACCTAGTAGAGGGGAAACACATGCTCTCTAATTAACATATAGTTTCATGATGTTCTTTCCTCCTAATTATGCATTCTCAAGAGAATAATCATGAAGGATTTCATGGCTCAGAGAAACTAAAAACGCATAGTATCTGTTTTTTGCAGGATGGGACTTGTCATGTCAGCTACATATTATTGATAGATCATGACTACCACCAGGCACTTACAAACTTCTCCAGTCCTTCCAACTTTCTCTTAACTTGAGCCATAATATTTTGTATTCTAAGGATTTCCTCTAATGTTTTTATTGTGATGTTTACAATGCCTTCATGAGGAAACTTCATTAAAATGCACTGTTAGAACTTAATCTCTTTATATAACAATACCTGCTACAACCTACAATCCGACTCAAAAAAGGTTCCTGCAGCAGTGTAGTACAGTAAAACCTAACTGCAGTATCAACACCACCACACTTAAAATTTGTCATGCACTCTTTCTAAAACAGTCCTCAGCAAACTTAAATCACTGCCAGATCAGAGGGGAGTATTCTCTTCTTCATGGCATCAGTCCAGTCCCAGTAGAAACTAAGTACGCTTTATGATCATAATTGCTAGACTAAGTGCCCTGTGCAAAAAGCAGAGGCTTCCACCTCCACGGAGTTTGCCCTTATTCAGCTCTACTCTAGTGATGAAGGTAGTAAGCTAGCCACGCTCATATGAGAAGTCTCAGATCTTAGGCGCTACTAAACCAGCTGTTTTACAGGTCAATATCTTTATATGAACAACAGAATAATTGGTTTGCAAAAGATGGGCTTGCAGCAAAACACTAGAATCTGACCCTAGAGTTCAGAAGTTGTATGCTGAGGATATCTTAGGAAACAAAACAAAAAACTCTTTCCTTGGCCAGGCTTGAGCTAGCAGCAGTTAGTAAAACCTGCAGAGCTCCAAGGAAAAACAAAAAGTCTCTGATACATCAAGTAGTATTGACTCCAAAGATATTCTCCATATGAACTGGTATAAAAAAGTTCTCAGTGATACAAATTCTGCTCCACACAGAGTTGGTTGGGGGGTTTTGTTTGTTTCATTTGGGAGAAAGGAATAATTTTTCTGAAACAGATATATAAGACAAGGACAGAAATTGTTTTGCTTTATATCAAGCCTTTTCAGAATGTTAGCAGTTTTCTGTAATGGACTTGAAAAGGCTTCACTTACTATAAAAGCAAGAGAGAGAATCAGTACATGGAAGAACTGAATTAGACTGAGATTGGAGCTAGGTAGGCAATTTGGTCAATGCACGCACCCAAATATCCTGCTTCTGAATGACTGGTCTAAAACCACCTGCAAATCATATCTCTCCACTCAGTTTTTTTGTTAACTGAACATGAACTGGGAGATACATCAAGGGACCTAGCTTCATGCAAACACTGGTTTAGGAAATGGAGTATTTGCCTTCTAAAACCTTATCACTGTCAGGTTTTACACATGACATCCCTTAATGCTTCACATCTCAACTAGCTCAAGACATCTCTATCACAAACAGTGTTTTGCTTATCAACTGCACACTTCACCACATAGCAGAGAACATTTTTCATTGTTTAGAAAAGGCTAGGTAAATATAAATTTCTTAGCAAAAATCCTCACTTACTTCCTCATCCACTTTATCCTGACTGGATCTTTCCTCCTCTGTTCTTTTCGATGCTATTTCCATTGCCTAAAGAAACATAAAACAATACGAAGTTATCACTCTAGAATTGCATCACTTAAGCCAGTTAACCATTCCCATCTGCGTTTCTCCCTGTATTCCATCCACGCTGTCACCAACACTCCAGCCTCCCCTATGGCAATGCCTTGAGTGACACCTAGTGGTAAACAACGTTTCTACGAAGCACACTCGCAGGGGCAGATCCGCTCCTTCAAGAGTGAAAACACGCTTGCTGCTCCTCCCGCACCAAATCATGACAGGCCCAGCATGACTAAAGGACATACCAGCCCAAGGAAAATACAGTGAGCAGCGTTCAGTCCTGGGAACTGGCTCTTCTCACACATATGGAACAAGCAAGAGGACCACAAGTAAGGGGAACGACATAACACAGCTCTGTCTTGCTCAACCCCCAACATGATAGAAAGTACAGAGCATCGAGAAAACTCCACACTGTACTGCTATTTTGACCACACTCACGTGGTCTTGACCAGAAAAGACACACCAAATCTCCACTCAGACCACAGCATATATGTGCCCCATTTCTCTTGTGTTAATTTAAAAAGCTCCCCCAAACACACACTGCCCCTTTTTAAAGGAACATCTAACTGGCAGCAGAAGACTGATAGCTACAGGTTAAATACATGGGTGCTGCTAGAAGGTCCACCTCCTGAAATCAGTGTGTTTTGCCAGGCGCTAGATTTGGCTAGCAAGACCATGTACCTTACAGTAACACTGCCCTGAGTCATTTGCTTCCTCCCTCAACCCCACCCTGCTCAAATTTGCATTCTCAGCCCCACTCATGGTCATGTTTCTGCAGAGCTTCTCACTGCCAAAAGAAAGAACTAATTTAAAGCACCTGAAA
The DNA here is from genome assembly GCA_025448015.1 of Bolborhynchus lineola. Lineage (NCBI taxonomy): Eukaryota > Metazoa > Chordata > Aves > Psittaciformes > Psittacidae > Bolborhynchus > Bolborhynchus lineola. Next base: position 8,601 of record JAOEHX010008971.1, read on the forward strand.
CAGACATTTGAGTTTTCATGATTAGACATTTACTGTAAACACAGAATGAAAGTGATGACATCCTATAATGGTATAAACAGAAAAGACCTGTATGCATTTTTGCATACAATCAGCATAATATGATGTCATGTACCAGCTTCCCTGAATATCAGGATGCAGAGTAAATGACATGAAGGAGCTTGAACTAGGTCTGTTTTATTGTTCATGTCTTCCTATATCAGCAACAAGGCCATGAGGTCTTACCTTAGACAGATAGTCATCAATGTTCTCGCTTGTGATAGAAGGATCAGTGATAAACTCAAACAGCTCCCTCACAGTCATCACTGCAACATGGTGCTTCTGGAAAAAGTCTACCAGAAAACAAGGGCAGAGACAAACACCATGAATAATCATAAGTAACGTATGCAGCTGTGATGTTAAAGTGACAGTTACAGCAAGACAGTGGCCCTGATGACTTGGTAAAGTCTCAGCAGCATGTACTGCACCATACTGGGTTTAGTTATCAATGACTCTTGGCCATCTGAAATAAAACTGTTCATCTTCCAGATGCAACAAATAATGAAAGCAGAATAACTGGGTTTTACCCCCAAAAAAGCCAAATCAATTTCAGGAAGGAGCCAGATTGAATGGAGTAGGGGCTAAGCAGTAAAAAATTCAAGACAGGTGTAGTATTTGCAGTGACTAAGATGAAAAATGTATTTCAAAGAATAACAAATGGAGACATCAAACTTTTGCAAAAGTAAAACAGAAGTACCCACTGAAACACAGTACAGACTAATTACTTCCCTAAAAGAGAAGACATTAACATACTAGATTTTTACTCAATAACACATTCAGAATTGGTTCCTTAAGTCTAACCAAATTTGGAGGCTGCAATTTTGCACTAAAAAAGTTATGAAAGACACTGTGTACTGCTTAATAAGCATATCCCACTGAAGTTCTCAGATTTCTCACCATGAGAAATTAATCACAGAAAGTACAAAAGAAGATTTAGTTTGGAAGCAGCTCTCTGTGCCCACAGAACCACAACTGTTTGCAATGATCACAGCTAGGGCAGAGCAAGGCATATCACAATCTCCACAGGACTACACAGAGAAAACTGCAGTGACAGAAAAGAAACGAAACACCAAAACCATTGCAGCTCACTGAGGCACTAGGATACTTAGCGAGAACAAGCTAAAAGACATGAAGAAGAGCAAGGGTACAAATATCTGAGCCAGGAGGGAGTTATTAGAAATCCATGAACAGAAAAGGAGTAAGGGAAAGCAAGCACACTGGCTATCAGCAAAAACAGGCATCAAAATGCACACAGTTCTATTCCCACAGACTTTCAAGAGTCTCTGAAGAATTAGAAAAAAAGTCAATGCAAAAAGAAAGGGGGCCAAAACCAGCCCACAGGGACAGATTTCTTGCTCTCAGGGAGAAACACACCCTACCAGCTGTGTGTCTGTTACACAACACGCATATTCACATGAATTTTCCAGAGAAAAATACCATGAAGATACCTTATTTATCAAAATACTACGACAAGTGATAACATCTCTATTAAATTACTCCATGCTTTGATCCCCTCATCTGACCTGGAAAAGTAGGTGCAGGGAACTTTATAACACATGGTAACTTCTTGCCAGATGAGGAATTCCAGAAGGGGATTTCACCCACAGAAAGAAACACATCAGTAAGTCTGCACAGTCCTTTAAGAAGGGAGTTAAAACTGGAGTGGGTACTGCTGCAGACTAGGACTGACCTCAGATCTATCACATTTCTGAGATCATAGAATAGTTAGGGTTAGAAAGGAACTTAAGATCATTTAGTTCTAATCCCCCTGCCACGGGCAGGAATGCCTCACACTAGACTATGTCACCTGAGGCTCTGTCCAGCCTGGCCCTGAACACTGCCAGGGACAGACCTCACTTTGGGCAGATGACTTCTGTCAGTGTAGGCTGCACTCTTCTAAAGTTGGCACAGTACACTTCTCCCTAAAGAAGTCATGAGAACCTAGGACAGAGAGTATTTTAATGGAGGTTTGACAGCCTCTACAGTCAGCTATACCTGAAACGACATAGGTGAACACAGTTCACCTTCCTAAATGAGCTATCAGAACCAGGATTGAAGCGCAGCCCACTCACCATTAACGTTGGCACAATCCTTTCGCAGGAACTCCAGTGCGTGTGGGTGGTCATGTTCCACAGCCTGAGACACATCAATGATGTACACGTCCCCACTGTGGTACCTGCAAACAAAAACCCCCAAAAATCCAACACATGCACTAACTCCATCACTATAACATGGGAGATTATGAAGGGGCATGAAACAAACTGTGCTTTAAATTTAAGAACCAGCAATATCAATGTATTTCTCTATCACACAACTCACATATTAGAACCAAAGTGGCTTTTTCGTGTCAAACCTTTCCCATCCTCTATAAGAGCTTTATTATTAAACCCCAAAGAAATCATCTTCCCATGAACACAAAAAGCAGTGCGGCAAGTAGGGGGACAAAACAGAAAAGTAAAGGTACCTTACTAATTCGTTCTCTAGTTGAGAGTTTTTTGTTTGCTAGGGGGTTGTGGTTTATTGGGTTTTAGTTTTTTCTGTTTGTTTGTTTGGAGTTGGGTTGGGGTTTTTTGGTGGTTGGTTGGGTTTTGGGGGTGGTTTTTTGTGTGGTTTGTTGGGTTTTTTTTTAAAAAAACGAGAAAGCTCAGATCTGGGTTAAAAGCTACATAATTAATTAAGTTACAACACCCAGTCACAAGAGGGGCCCCACCCTCCCCTAGGGGCAGATTAGTACTCTCACATAGAGGTTGCCAATGCATACATTTTAGATGTCACAAGTTGGAGCAAAGTTTAGAAACATACAGCATATTAAATTCACTGAGGTCTGCGTGAACAAGTCTGGCATCTTGGTACATTCTTCGCATGTATTGGATGATTTGCAGGTACAGCTCCCGAACTTTGGAGTCGGATAACTGAGCATTCTTCAGCAGAGGAGCAGGCCTTCAAATTACAACACAAATAACAGAAAGTGAATACTTTTTCCTTCTTCATACCAGCTGCAAATGCTTTAATTCCTGTACCTGATCCTCCTGCTCAGTGTGCCAAGCAAGTCAGTACGAGCAGCTAAGTACATGGAGCCAGCATGAAGACCAGCAAAGCATGGTATATGCCAAAGATACTGGAGCTCTGTTTTGTGAGTTAATTTGGATCATGCCACGTAAATGTTTGTACTACAAATATATGAGCTATCTTCATGTATGATTAACAAACCTTAATCTCTGAGTAAGCTAGATTTATGAATTCATTATGCACACAGCCAAGGCTTCAGAATCATGTGGACTGTCTGCAGCAGTATCTGGCAAATGTCTGGGTATTCTAAAAGTTACATGCACATGTAAGTGTAACATGTTAATTTTATAGATCTAAAGTAATTGTAGGAAAAGCCAGAGAAATGGTTGGTTTGGTTTTAATAAAACTTTGTGGAAAGCTACTAATGAATATTTGATTTTCTAAGGTTACTTACCTATCACCTTTGCCAATAAAGCCCATGAGAAGCACATGACTTCTTAGCATAATTGGCTCTGGGCAAGGTATCTGGGCTGTATTCAACCTGTAACGCAGGAACAAAGCCACAGAAAAATTAAACCAAACTCTACTGTTTGCATTGCACTTGTGCCTATAGGAACTCTGTTGCTTTAAACATTATACACAGTAAGAGCTCCTCTATTCAGGCAACTCTCATTTGTTAAGAACAACTAGGAAATGAAAAAAAGCCACAATCATTCTGTCTCTGACCCTTCTCTAAGCACGCTTGTGTCAGACAAAGAATCTTTACACAGTTCAGGTTAATCCTAGATTAACCTATATCATGCAGCATGTTGTCCCTCAGCAGCAGTTATTTCTAGCTTTTCCTCACTTTTCAGTCATGTCAGACTGGGAGTTCAGACACTGAAAAAAGCTTAGAGCAAGACAAAGGTGTATCTTTATTCCTCCTTCCTTTTTCTTTTCTCTCCCACAGGGAAGCTTAAAACACTTTATGAATACTCCAGAGACCCTAGAAGGTAGATACTCCAGAGATCCTAGAAAGTAGAGGTAGCCACAATCTAGCAATAGGAGAGTACCTCCTATAAACTTAAAAGTTTCAGATACCTTTTCATGCTGAAATAAAAACTGGAATAATCACCTTATTAAATTCCTCATTTCTTTTTCAGCCCACGTCTTCACCATTTTTCTTGGGTTGCCTTTACAATATCCATGACGAAATCTTTAAATAAAGAAGTAAAAGACAACAGGGACTCTTAGCCAAACAATGCAGTATTAGCACCAGTGACTCTACCACCTTTCAAACAATGCCTTTTTCCCAGTAAAACCAGGCAGGAATCAACTCACCTGAATTCACCGCTCACATACTTATCCCGATCTTTAAACATCAGGATAGATGTTTTGTAAATCTTTATTGCTCTGTTCTCCCCACTTGCAGTACTGGCATGATACACATTAGCCTATCGGATTATAAAGGGAAGAAATCACATTAAATAAGAACTCTTTAAACCAGCATAACCTCTTCTTTTCTCTTTCCAACACCTGGGAAAAATCTGATAAAATGATCTGATCTCACCCCAGCCTCTACATAGCACCCAGCTGAGTACACAAGGGCAATCACTCTTTCTACCAGAGGCAGTTTACAGAAAGTACATGAGACTGGGTAGGGGTGTGAAAATGCATATGGGACAAAACCAACAATGCACAAGAAAATTCCACTTCATTCACATTTTGGAGACTGAAACAAGATCTTGTGCAAAGGGTTAATTTGAGTCTGTGCTCTACTTTGGCTCTAAAGCATAGCCCAAATACCTCACATTGACACCTCTACACAGGGGGGAAGTATGCCTTCAATCAGCACCCAGGGACTTGGGAGAAAAGCAAATCAGCCCAGGTGACTAAGCATTCTAAGACTGATTTATTAATTTACTTGGAAACTTGTTTTCTGGCTTTAATTATCTGCAATATTACTTGATTACTTCTGGCTAAGGACAGCAACCTCTTCGCTTATCACAGCACACAAACATGTTCATTTTGTAAAAGCAATGAAGACTTAATAGCTTTTTAAACAGAATTTTGTTACAACGTTTAGATACTTCCACGTCTGCTGACATGTGGAGCTGGTCTGTTCAGCATGTAAGAGAGTCTCTCATGAAGAAAGAATTACTTGGCTTTGTATGTTTTTTTCATGCACTGTTTAATAGCATGTGCACACATACACATAACTGTCCAAAAATTTCAGTTGTAGCATACAGTCAACAAGATCCACAAATATAACATTTAAGTATTCTGAGATATCTTACATACTTGGGGAAACTTGTTTTCTACAATATAAACTGCATTTTATCTTAACATAACTTCCTACCAATCAAGCAACACAGAGAAATAAATAGTGCTAAACCCAAGTATTTCATCTTTCATCATCTGAGCAGCATAAGCTTCAACTTAGCTTACTATCACATAATTTGTAATAAGACTTACTTCTTTCCCTGTACTGATGCAGCCATTGATTTCTGATATGACGCCTCTAGTTAGCATCTTGAACAGAATCATCCGGGTCCTTGGATCTAATACCTCAAATTTAATATAGAATAGTCATCACAATGGACGTCTTTGAAGAGGAGAAAACCTAATAATACAGTCCAGACTTAGCACCATATAAAAGGAACCATGGCATCAGACTATTTTTAAGGATCAAATGATAATCCAGACAGCAACCACTCTGAATTTTACCATGATTCTAGCATACTTTACTTTCTCTTTCAACATCGCTTTTCTCTTTTTTAAACTAAGCATATGTCCTTGAGCTACCTCTAGCAGAGACATAAGAGAATGATTTCCCACCCACAGTTGCATTCAATATGTTAAAGTAAGTTTTCTCTTGATACATAGCTATAACTGAAATAGAGCAGCTTTCTGGCTTCAGCCAGTAATATTTCAGTCTTACTAAAGAAATTAAAAACCAAAGCCGGCATCTATTTATTGCTCCTTGGAATTTACTAAGAGTTTAAGATGGAATTCTGCCTTGCAAAACAATGCTAAGCACAAAAATAAGCTAAAAATGTTTATGGAAGCAAGGACAACCTTCATACAAGAAACAAAGAAGAAACAGGTCTGGTAAGGATAACTTGTTTCAGCTGGGATAGAGCTAATTTTTTTTGTAGTAGCTGGTACAGGGCTGTGTTTTGGATTTAGTGTGAGAATAATGTTGATAACACACCGATTTAGTTGTCAATAAGTAGCACTTACTCTAAATAAAGGACTTCTCGTTTTCCCATGCTCTGCCAGTGAGGAGGGGCACAAGAAGCCAGGAAGGAGCACAGCCAAGACACCTGACCTGAACAAGTCAAAGAGATATTCCATACCAGGGATCATCCTGCTCAGTATCTAAACTGGGGAATTTGTCTGGCAGCCACTGACCACTGTTCAGGGACAAGCTGGGCAGCAGGTGATGAACAGTTGTATCATGCATTACTTGTGCTTCCCAAATTTTAATCCTCTTCCTCTCTCTATTCCTGTTATTATTATTTCTATTATAATTAATTTTATTTCAATTATTAAACTCTTCTTATCTCAACACACAGGTTTTATCTTTTTCCATTCTTCTCCCCATCCCATTAAAAGGGTGGAGAAGGAGTGAACAAGCAGCTGTGTCTACTTCATTGCCAGGTGGGGTTAAACCTCCACACTGTTTTACCCTTGATTCCACAATTCCACATTATTTGTTCCAGTCAAAAGACAAATCTGACGAATTAGGAACTTACTTGTTCTACTGTTGCTCTGTCTGACTTGTCTTTGACTCGATACCTACCAAAAGTGAAAACAGAATTATACAAACCCACATATGGACTCAGTACCTCAGAGGAAAACATGATGTTCTCTGTACAGATAAGATGACAGCCTCCAGGAGTAAGGCTTTCAGTTCATACAAAAGCAAAGGTTTCTCCTGCAGCTGAGTGGAAGTAGGGGAATTAACCCATAAACATCAGTGCCCTTCACTTATCATATCTTCTTGCCTCCTCTGAAATATGCTTGTTCAGGAAAAAAATGGTATCAACAGCTTAGGGCTGTAAGATGCGGGCTTAAAAATAATTTTTAAGTACCACCTTTCTCTCACCAAATCACATCAGAAGGAACTGATGAAGGAACAGAAAAGGCTTTCAGCACCTTTTCAGCCCAACTGCTTAAGGGCCTCTGTTTAGAAACAGGATAGCAGCAATAAAATAGTCTTTTTCTAGTAAAATGACACCCATCACTTCTGTATTACCACACCAACAGAATCGGATGCGCTACCAGCAGCAGTGACAGAAGAATCAGAACTTTGGAATGATTCAGACAACTGACTGGGAAACCAAAATGTTTAAGACCAAAAGACAAACTCAATGCAGACTGCTTACAGATTTTGTTTTTCTTAAATTTATTCAAAACTCAGGTTCACACTAGGAAATAAGAACTACTCTTCTGGGTTCAATTTGATTGAAAATAGAACCACAAGTAATACTCACATGTCTGCTTCCTTCTGTCTAGACTTCTCTGTGACTCTGTTTATAACACAGTCATCAAAATTTAACTTATCTGAAAGACACATAAGAAGAAATAAAAAAAAAAAATCCAAAGAAGTTTCAGAATTGCCCCTGTAAGTCTGTTGCCAGCCAATATCCCACAAGACAATGTTAAAAGACAGGTGAAGCTCTCTGTAACAAGCACTGAAGCATAGCTACATAATGAAGTTAACCTAGCTTGCCACTCTGCCTACACAGACAAGCGAGACAGTCCCACAGACCTGGAGATATAATGCCATCCAGAAGGAATGCCTTTCGGATAACACTTCACCATTAAATTTTTATTCCTTTTTCTTATCACGATCAAATGCAATTTTTTAAGTAAGAGCCTCCAGGATTCTTTCCCCATGATGTATTTTAAATGGTGTTTGATTAATTGCTAAATGTATAAAAGCTGCTGTATTTTGGTATATATACCAGCACCACTCTCTTGAACCTTCATTTTAGAACCACTTCATTATGAAGGAAAACACAACCTCTGCTTACTACCCTGTCAAAAGCCCCCAGTCACACCTAGTCTTAACAGCCTAACAGGCTGACCTGAACTGCCATTTCCATCACATGGTAAACACCAAACTACACTGGCTAAGGACAGCAACCTCTTCACTTACCACAGAAAATCTACCCCATTTTTTCATCTGTTTGGCAACTGTTAACTCACTCCAGCGAGTTTTGGCATAAAGTAAGGTAAATTAATCTGAGAATATCACAGAGAGGTATTTGCTTTCATAAAGACAACAATGCAATTATACTCACCTAAATTAATTTTATGTTCAAATTTCCTTAAAGCCTTGTCTGTAGGCGTAGACATTTTTGCGGAATAGCAACTAGGGGTCTGTCTATTTGCCTGAAACAAAGGACTTGTTAATGTAAGTTGCATTCCTAAATAGCCCTTTTAAATACAGGCAATATCACTCGAAAAGTCAGCTCAAATGCCTATACCTAGAGCTAAAGAAAGAAAATCAGAAAAGGTGAGGAAATAAATTAACATCAGATTTTATTTAATTCAGGAAACAAAAATACAGGTGACACACCAGTTAAAATTCAAAAAAGTGCCCCAATTCACAGTTCTTTTTAGTCTGGAAACTGAGCTGCAAGACTTCCACTTTAATACTTTTCCTATGTGCAACAGGAAGAGAAATAGCAGACAGAAACAAGGAAGAAAATGAGAGGAAGAAACACAAAGCTAACAACAAGCAGGTATGATCTTAAATTTAAATAGAAATGAAAACCATGGAGGATAAATACCAAAAGGTAAGCAAAACCAGCAGAGATCAGCCTGGGCAAAGAAAGGAAAGTTGAAGAAGGTAAGGAACAGAAAGAAAACTGCAGTGACAAAGAGAATCCAGAGTCTGAGAAAAGGAAATCGAGCAGAGCTCTGGCTACATCATATATATACACACGGCATAGCAGAGGAACAAGAATCAAAGGGCGTTCTCTCAAGCTAAAATTTTCAGTTTGAATTTATGCTCAGCACAATACTAATGAAGAATAATGCCTTCAGGTTAGCCTCATTTGCAATCGGACACCCTTGACGCTCACAAAATAGCCTTCAACGTACCTGTGGATTGCACCCACCAGCAGTACTGTGATGCTTTGTGAGTCTTCCCACTTCATCATCCCAGTCCCAGTCTGCATCTTCCTCTTCTTCATCATCACCATCATCATCATCACCACCATCTCCTTCCTCAGTGTTAACTTCTTCACACATGCGTGACTGATAGTTGGTGACCTCACCTTCTTCAGCTATTTCTGTTTCTTGTGTAAATTCACTTTAAACAAATACAGATGCTTGTATAAGTACAAGTGGTTGTTACAGTCATCAGAATTGCAATATATTTATCTCAAGAGATGATTTCACAAGGTTAGCTCTCCATGGGATGTTTCTCACTTCACCTGTCTATAAGCAAACATATATGAGGATGTCACTGCCTTTAAAGGCTGGACTACATTTAAATTATCTTCCTCACGACAGCAGTGCTACCTTCTAAATTGCTCTGTAGCTTTAGATCCCTTTGATTCCAATCAGATGAACATGTTAGATCAGGCCATCTGGCTCCTTCATCAGAGATGAACCACTCTGCTTGCTACTGCAGCAGATCACCACCTGACAAAGTATCACACAAAAGCTCACCAGAGGCAGCCAGTCAACCTGCTCGTAATTCAGGACACCAGCGCAACCTACATAAAAAAAAACAGTCAGACCTAAAAAAGAGTCTGTGAGAGAAAGGAACCCTTCTGATTTACTCATGCCTTAGTGTCTGTAGTATATCACTTTTTTCCTGCCAGAAAAATATAGCAGACTCTGCTGGTATGTGACATTAAATTATGAATTGTAAACTGGAAAGAAAATGGCTTGCACCCATAACACAATACCATTCCTTATTCACTGCCTGCTAAACACAAAAAGGCTCTAGGCTTTCAGTCCAGCAGAAAGTGAGCTTTAATGCCAAAGAGAATCAAACTGATCTGCTGTCCTCAGCAACTCACTGTTCTCTTATACGGTTTCCCATGTTCAGTTACAATCAAATACCATCAAGGTGAGATCGCCTCTACTACCCCAAGCCTGGAGGTGGGTCTGGCAATTTTAGAGGTGAAGCAGAAATGACAAGCAACTGAGAAAGCAAGCTGAGAGGGCGCACGCAGCCTCTCCTCACACATGCTCCCAGGCCTCGGGCAGCACACCCGCCCCCTCCGCCGGGCCTTCCGCCCTGCCGCTCCCCTCCCGGCTCGGCGCTTTCAGCAGGCCGCGCCTGGGTAGAGAGGCACCCGAACCGGCAGGGCCTGCGGGAACCGCTCCGGACACCCCAGCCAGGCCCGTTCGACCTCGATCCCCTCCTCAAGGGGCCAACACGCAGCCCTCCGCCCCGCCACCTCCTCCTACCCGTCGGAGCACTCCGCATCATCAAACTGCCCAGGCACAGCCTGGCTCATGGCTAGCGCCCGGTAATCCACGGCCATGGCGATGGCGACGGCGGCGGCGGCGAGCACCGAGGCGCCCTTACGGCGCCGGCAGAGGGACCGAAAGCCCCGAGGGCTCGCCCGTGAGGCGGGGCCAACCCGCCCGCTCCTCAGGTTCCGGCACGGCGGTTGGCTGCGAACGGCTGACATCAGAAGCCTTGGAGCCCTCCTGTGGGCTGGAAACCGGCATTTGTGCCATGCGTTCACAGGCGGTCACCCCGGAAACACCGCTGATGGCCTGCCCCGAGGGGGCCTACGGGGATGCCGGAGATTGACTGCTCGTCAGGGACTGGACAAGGGGGTCAAACTGAAACAACGAAAGGTCAGGATAGATAGAAGGAAGAAGTTCTTCACTGTGAGGGTGGTGAGGCACTAGAACAGGGTGCCCAAAGTAGTAAATGCCCCATCCCTGGCAGTGCTCAAGGCCAGATGGGACGGGGCTTTGAACAACTTCGTCTAGTGGAACCTGGTGCCTGCAGGAGAGCTGGAACTAAATAATTTCTAAGGTCCCTTCCAACCCAAACCATTCTATAACTGGATGCTTATGCAATTTGGAGCTCAGCAGTTTTTGTATTTTTGGGTGCGTATGCATCACCATGAGAGGGATTTCAACTGCCACATACTAAGATGAGTTACAGTAACATTTTATCTATCAATGTAGATAAAATACATAAGCTGAGGAGTAAATACTGAAGATGCAGTCACACAGTTTCTTCAACAAAAGCAATAGTCTCTCCCTTATGTACATAAACCACTCTTAGCCTTTTCCTGACATCTTTGAAGAAGCACACACATCTAGGAGAACCATTTAAAAACTTCAAAGTAGAAACTGGAAACACAAGGTAAACTTTATTTATAGTCCACTGACTTGAAGAATGCTCCACCTTTTTGTTATACATTATGAAACTGAAGGCATTTTCCTCCAATAACAATTTTACCTGTAATTTCTAACTGAAAAAATTTAAAAGGCAAGGATACAATGCTTGTACATAACTGACCACACACGGAATTCCTGTGGCATCAACGTAAGAGATGTCAAATCTGAAAGTTGCAATAATGGCCATCATTTCCCATACTTACTTTGTTAAGTCTGTGAATACATACACAGAACAGCCTGTGCAAGAAGCAGCCTGCTTCAGTTTTCATAGCGTCTTTCAGATTGTAAGATGTTTAACATGGGTAGAGTACTTAGCACAAAAGAACTGCAGTCTACTAGGCTTTAAGGCACAGCTTTAATATTGCAGTCTGGGCTCAGTGTTTTACTAAAGCTAGGCAAGGTATATCAATTATTTTCATACATACTTTTAATTAACACCTTTCTGTGCCCCCACCACACACAAACTCATGTCTGAGCACCACACAGGTTAATTAGTAACACCAGGGTTAGCTAACCCAGATGGAAAAGCAGCACATACAGTCACTGCTTAGAATATACAGAATGTTCCAGATTCTAAAGTTTTTCTAAATGGAAAAACTTCCAGTTCA
>JAOEHX010008972.1:0-22000 GCA_025448015.1 Bolborhynchus lineola
GGTTTCAAGATGGCCCCCGCCCCCTGGTCAGCCGCCGCCGCCCTCCGGGGGAGTCCCCTGAGCACGTGCGAGGCGCCGACTGGTGGGTGCCCCCGCGCGGGGGCTGCCCTAGGGCTGAGGCGGCTGCAGCGGAACCGTGAGCTGGGGTTTCGGTCCGCGCCCGCGGGGCAGGCCTGGAGCGGAGACACCCCCCAGCTCCGCGGGCACCGCGGTGACATCCACCCGGTGCGGAGAGGTTGCTGAAGGGGAGGGCTCAGTCACGGCTGCTCCTCGGCTGTGCCTCGCTTTTAAACCCTGCCGGGCTGTCGGGAGGAGCTGAGCAGACCTCTTTTTTAGCGAGTAATGGACGTGACTGGAGCGGTCGGTGACATCAGACTACGCAGTCTGACTCGGGAGACCTCTAAACTTTAATTTATAGGTTATCAAGTACCATGAGGTGTTTTTATGAATTGGCTGAGAATAACTTAATTCACCTGTGAAACCAGCTTCCTGCTGATTTCGTTAATGCCTGCGTTTACTCTGCCTTGAGCAGTAAACAGCACTATTAATTTGGCGTGTCGGAGGCGAGGAACGTAAATGATGATATTTTATGTAAGAGCTTGCAAGAGCAATAGGTGCCTTTGCATGCTACTTATGTGCTTTCACCTTTGAATTCGTGGCTTTGCTTTATTTAATCCGCATTTATAGGAAACTACCTTTCTGCATTTCCAGAGTTTTTCTCTGACTTGATTTCTCAAACAGCTTGACACATCTTTGCCTTTTAGTTACTGTAAACAAACTGGAATAACTTCAGGGGCAATAGCTTCCAGTGATTTTCAGAATTCTTCCTTTTGAAGCAGGCTGTGTAGTCTGGACAGTGGTGATTAGCATCTTTAGTCTTCATGATTATCTTCAGTATTTGAATTCAGCATTTGTTTGTTACAGTTAAGTTTTTTCGATGAGGTTAACAGTTCTTATTTTAAGTTTACTTAGGTCAAGACCTCATTTTAACAAAGTGTATTTTTTCTGTCAAACCTGTCTTGTGTAGGTGTTCATTTTACAATATAGCAGTTGGAATTTTGGTATGAGGTATTATCATCATCCTTTGGGTCCCTGTTATAGAGGAATGTTTACATCTTGGCTATGTTTGCAAAAAGATCTTTACAACTAGGTTATTCACTCACTGAAAGTATTTGCTGTACTTGATGTGGATGTTCAAATCTCTAATCTCACTTAGAATTAACATCAGGATTTTGCTAGATATCAGTGTTTGGATTGAATAAGGGTTTGGGGTTTTTTATTCAGAATGGATGATTGCATGTAGCTTCTAAAAGCTGTTTGAAAATGACAGTTAATTTAGGCTTTGGGATTTAATCTCATCGAGCACTGGGATGAATGAATGAGGTTCATCAGTTTCAAGTGTGCCTGTTTGTTCACTGAAATGGAAAGGAGTAAAATGGTAACTGAAATAGTGAAAAGTTGATTTAAATTATGTCAGACTCGGCATAGCTTTGGGCCTTAATGTGAATATGTTTTTATGTGTACACTTAAGAAAGACAGAGGAAATGCCAGAGCTGCAGATTGCTGTCAACTGGCAAAGTGCATCAAAGGAAGGTTGCTGCATGTTTACTCTGCTCTTGTTCTTTTCTTTAGGCACCTATTAGCAGTCCTTATGAGAGATGAGATACTGTGTTAGATGGACCTTGGACCTCAGCTAGTGTGGCATTTTTGTCTGTAATAAAATGTTTTCTGTGTAATAGTATGCTGTTTCGGAATTTAGATTTTAAATTAGGCAGGAGTCAGACCTGTAAGTTATTAGGAGTATAGTATGAAAGTCAGTACCACGTATGAATAAAGCAGGGTGATAAATGTACAAGTACTTTAGATGCTTATTTACATTTTTGTTAACATTCATAAGACATCCTGACTCCTGATAGGAAATGTTCACAAGTATATTTTGTAAGTGGCAACTTCCCGTGCTTCCCTGAGTGCCCTGTGGTGGGAGTACTGTGCTTCTCACAAAAACGTTGTTGGAATCTACTGCAACTCCCAGATGTTCTTATGATGTTGTAACATTGTCTTTCATTGACTCCCCAGCCTTAGTTCTGCTTTCCTGCGCTGAATATCTCCTTTTTATGTGACGAGCCCCTGGGCACCTGTGATCCTTTCGTTTATCTTTAGCATATGAAAAGGAGCAGAAGGGATCTACAGAAAGTAGTTCGGTAGCATGTTCTTTCTAATCTGATTCTTCTGTGTTAAGGTTTACTGTAGAACTTGCTATGATAGTAAATAAAAGCAGGGAAAAAATCCAGTCTTGCTGCTAGCAAAGTGTCTGTTAGTTGTCTTCTAGAGTATATTTTGGAAAATTGTTGTGGTCAATTAGTAAGTTTCACTGTCTAAAGCTACATGAATAATGTGTAGGAGTCACAAAAGCTTCCCACATAGTTGTGGTAATGCAGTTTAACCCCAGCCTGTAGTGTATATACTCTTCCTTCAAGAGACTCCATCTCTTGAAAAGTTTTGATCCTGATTGCTTCTGTTTCTTGTTCATTAAGGAAAAGATACAGGTATATTAGCCTGTATATTATAACAGAATTCATATTTACCTGCTTCCAATGGATCATGGGTGTTTATATCACACAGTGATATCTAATACAGTGCCTTCCCCTGTATTACAAAATTAGAGACAAGGAGCAAGCATTTTACAGTGCAGTACCCCTAGCCTTCCATGTCAGTTCAGTCCACTAGCTCTGTCCCAGTTCATGCTAGCTGTATGGCAGGATTGAGAACAGCTCTGACTCCACATCTGCATATTTTACAGAACCATTTTGAGCATTACCATGGGGTATTTGGTGAATTCTTTGACAACTGGTTTTTCAAAGATGGAGGTAATTGATAGCAATACATTGACATGGTCTTTATTTCATTTAGCAGCCTTGCATTTAGGGGAAAACCAGCAGAAAGCAAAACTAGCACATGTCTGAAGGTGCACAAAATTTTACTTCGGTGTTTTTGAGTATCTGTGTTTGTTATGCTTAGCTACCAAAGAAAACAACTTGAGTTTTCCTCCCACTTTGGAAGGCTAACAAATCCCATGTGTTCTCAAGCAATAGCATTAAGCAGACTAGTTTCCAGGATTCCAGGTTTTGTCCTGAAAATGGTTTATCAACCTACATTATGAATCATAGGTAGAACCAACCTTATCTCCCATTTTTTAGCTCTGGAGAAAAGCTGGGTTGCAAATATGAAAGGGTTTAAGTATATTTAAACTTTTGGGATCATATCATGTTACTGTGACCCACACCTTGGGTTTTGTCACTTTTCTGTTCGTCTGTGAAGGGTAATGTGATCTCACTGTTGCTGTTCTTATGTTACTTACATGAAATAACAGATCAAGTAAAAATCCAGACTACCCCCTTGAAGTATGTCATAATTTAATAAAATAATAGAAGAAAACAAAACCCAAATAACCTTCACAGGGATTTGCTAGTTTTAAAGAACAAAAATACAAGCTTACTTAGTTCTTAAACTGTGTGCGGTGTAGCCAGTGATGTAATAAGCCTGCAACCAAAAGCTCCTGAAATGAACTCATTGTATACATCCTCAATGACATCAGTATGTAAAGATAATTATTGAAGCAATCAGTAATCTTGAACTACAAACTATGCTATAGAACTATGAAACTGGAAATGTGAATGGGGTATTTTGCAGGTGCAGAAGAGAAGGTGACATACAAGCATAGAAAGACTAGGCCCATATTAATGTTTTCAGCTGTGTTTTGGCCTTCTGTTAGGTACTTGCCATCATGTAGCAGGGTTGCCGTGGTTCTGTTCCCTACATGTATTCTGTGGTCTGCTGTGCCATTTCTGCTCTTGCAGTTTATTGTCAAGAAGAGACATGAGGTGTTTCCAATTCGTACAAGGAGCAGGCAATGCATAGTGCCAGGTGGAGTGTTGAAAGAGACATTTGCTGAATGGAAATGTGCACAGCTAGTAATGATTTTATGGTTATTGCTGACTTTCCAAAGCAGGGTGATTAGCTACCATGAAGCAAAGAAATGAGAATCTTTACTGCAAGCACGAAGTCATAACTGCTTAAAAGGTTTTTCAAAATGGGTCCATTAAGTACAATGGGAGAAAGCTTACACCTAATGCTTTGTACCAGAACTTGCATGCTGTTCACATACAAAATGTGATTATATATCTGTGAAGTGTTATGGATATTTCTACTTTAGATAAACCTTACGTGTACCCATTTTGAAATAATATTTTTGTTTAATTACTGCTTTAAGACCAATTTGTCTAGGACCAGCATGGAGGCAGAACAAGTGTGTAGCTTGAAATCCTCCCTCCCCCTGGCTTAAATAAGTCTCTTCTGCCTTTTTTTTCATTTATGCAGGGCTTCATAGCAAAACAGTGGTTTGGAAGTTAACTACTTAAACCATGCTCCTAACATTTGGAATATGAACATGACGGTACATAGTATTTCTGAGACTGACTAGCACCAACATCATACTATTATTAGCCTTTCTTTCTTCTTGCAGGCTCCACAGTCTGGAAAATGCATCCTACGTCCCTGTTGAAATAAAGGTGGTCATCCAGGTAGGGTTTCCTTATGATTATGCTTTTGCCCACTGTTTTCTGACACTGGACTAGGCTGCTGCTTGTTTTCAGTGGTCCCAAACAATGGGTAGATTAGTATGAAAGACCAAGAATAATTTTATATCACATTTAGTATTATTAAATGAAGCTGTGAAACACCATTGTTTTGATATATGGTCTAAGTATTCTTAATTGTTTGTTGCTTTATTGTCTTGTAAAGGCAGTCTTTGTTTTTTTGAGTCAGGGATGGCTAAATTTTCTTGTGCTATTTCATTATGTATGATGGTATAAGTTTTGAGAAAGAAAGTATTACTAATACAGCCAACAGTTGATGATTGATTACAAAACACACTGCGCTATGAATTGTATAACAAGTTGAAGTTAAAAGTGTTGTAAAACTGGTTCAGAACTACTAATTATGTCTCAGAACTTGGAAGTATACATTCATTTATGTAATGAGCATAGGAAATCTTTATTACGTGTGTAATGTGTGGTGGATTGAGCTTCGCTTTAGCAAATGAAGTTGTTTCAAAAGGAACAATGTAGTTTCAGATATGAAATGCAGAGCTGCTGTTTCACAGACAATATGCTATGAATGCTGTCTTAAGAAACGGACTTGATACTGCTGTGATTATAAATAGAATGGAATATAATGATTTCACACATTACATGTTGTCAAATCAGAGGTTTCAACTGGCAGATGGAGAGGGTTTTTTATGTTTTAAGAAAATGCCTTGCAAGTTCAGCTCAATGCCTTGCTGCCTTTTTTTTTGCCCTTTTTTTTTTTTTTTTTTTTATTCATGGTTCAGAAGAGTTGCAAAATGAGAACTGATCTAAGGAAACAGTTTTAAATTTCTTTTAAGAGGTTTGACAGATACAGTAATGAAGGTTTTCAACGGCTTAATAGATTCTGGGATAGAGGTTTTCAATGAATGGCTGTTCATGAGCAGTTAATTATCTCATTGCAATCTGGGTCATTGGGAAGATGTGAACACAGTTAACTTTTGTGTTAGGATTGCATTGTAAAAGGGGAAAGTTGAAGCTGCATCATCTTGAGACTAGCAGTATTGGGGAAGTGACTTAAACCAACTTCTGAGGGAGCAGCTTGCTCCCTTGTTACAGTGAATAGAAGCTAAAGTCTAATGAGAATATGAAGTCTGTACTCTGTAAGTCATATCTAAAAATCCTTGCTCCTCCCCTAATGCTCTTCCTCCCACCAGCCCCAGGCGCAGTTACTGCTGCTGCCATCGGGACAAACAGCAGCCCTTTGTTAGCTGCCTTGCCCAGGGCACACCCTGTCCTAGCTTCCCTGCTGCTCCCTTTGCCATCTGGAGATCCTAGAGACCCTGAAAACTGCCTAGTCTCCGAGGTTAATCGATTCATTAAGTCTGTGTTACCTCCACTGCATATATAGGTAACCTGTAACTTCAGTCCTGCCAACTTAAATTCTAACATTTAATTTTATATGGGGAAAGGAATGTCCAGTCTCTACCACAGAGCTGTTGTAGGTTTCTTATTCAGAATGATTACTTCTCCAAAGATCCAATCTGTTCTTCAACATCAAAATTATACATGCTAGAAAGTTTGTCTTGGTATTAGGAAGACACTGCAAGTACTATGGGACAGCAAGTCGTATACTGCCCTTATAGCACTGCAGTGTGCCACTCCCTGCTTCAAAAGCTTGTAGTGTGTTTGAAATATGATACAGTGACTTGGACCACCTTCCAGCTGCCACAACCAATCTGAGCAAGGGTATCAAAATGGCAAACAAACCTCAGGGGATAAAACTGTGAATGGCATGCTTTGAGGTAAGTGCTGAGTGATGCCTTTGGTTCCTCATCTGACTGCTGTAGGAGTCATGTGCCTGGGTCTTGAGACCTGGAGCAGGTTAGGTGAGACACCCTGGGTGCTTCTCAGGGAAGACTATCCAGCTTCAAGAAATCTTGATAGTTAAAGCGAGAGTAAAACTCGTGTGCAGCAGCTGAGTAATGAGGCAAGATAGAAGTCATCCTCAAGCATATTTTTGGAAGGAGTGTAGGAAAGAAGGGATGTTGTCCTTTGTTTTGAACCAATGGCTACAGCTAGCAAATATGGATAGTTGAATACTGTCATACTTTCCCTCTCTTCATTTCTCCTGGAAGATAACTGCTAGTGGATGGTGTGCATGGTAACACCCAGACTGAAGGATAAATTGTGACTGAAAACAGCAGATTTCAGGACTGCAAGAGTGGTGAAAAATACCTTCCTCGGCAGTTAGATCTGGAAAGTTCTGCTGCAAGTGCCACAAAGGGAACAATTTGCAAGGCAGTGACTGGAGGAAATGGGAGTCAAAGGAACAGTTTAACAATTGGAAAAAAGTTGAGAACTTTGTTGTGCCAGCTGTAAATGGCTTTTGTTTCCTAGAAACTATGAAAACTGCTTTGTAGCACTATGTACTGTATGCAATATTAATTATTTTAACTTCTGATTTCATGGTAAATATGCATTTATTACTTAATAAAGATAATTAACATTCCTTCTTGTTCAGGCTTTTTACTGAACTTGTTTACAGTGAATACTGGATGGAGACTATTAAATACCTTAATTTCAAAAGGGAAAAAGGCTGGTGTAGGACAGAAGTGCATTAGAAACCGTTATAGAAATATGGCTAAAAGAAAGAATCTGTAGCTGCCATGGCTGTAGAGGAAGAGTTTAAATATTTTATGTACCGAAGTACGTTATAGCAGAGTTGTAAAACATTCTTCTCCCTCCCCCCACCCCGATTTAAAATGTAATCTACAGACATTAATAGGACAAATATTTGAATTTTGGAAGGAAACAGACCCACACAAACCACCTAAGACTCCTGTGCTGCACGAAATCTTTTAGGAAAGGTTTGCAAACTCAATAACTTTTTCTCACTGTAGGACTTGTCTGATTTGTTAATTATGTTTAGTAAGTCATAGAATACCAAGGAAACTTCAGAAACTTTGCAAAATGCTATCTTTCATACTTGGAGAAGAGATGAGTGGGTGGAGTGTGAGTGACCCAAATCGTTACTGGTTGGTTATCATCACCTTAACTGAGAAAAGTAGATGCTGGTTGTTATGTTCCTTGTGTAATAGGAAAATGGATAGTCTCAGCCTGTCAACCCAGTAATTCTCTACCAGTGGTTCACTTCTGGCTCAGCAGACCAAAGGCTGTATTAAATTTTTTTTTAATTTTTTTGAAAGTTTTAATCAGAATCAAAGCATCCAGTAGGAAAGTAGGTTTTAGTTAAATACTTTTTTTACTGCTCTATGAGTAGAGACAGACAGTAGCTGTAGCAGAGTGCTTAATTCAGTAGCTTTGTTTTGTAGGTGGACAAGGTAATCGATGATAGTTGAGTAAATGCTACTTCATTAGTGTCAAATTTATATTTTACTCCTCAGACTTTCAGCTTTATCACACTATTTAATGAGTTCTGGATAGTGATTTTGGCTTCACATCGGTGACAGCAATTAAATTTGACAGAATACGGGAGGCATTCTGGCTGCTTTATCCAAGGTCTGAACCCAGCTTTTTACATGCTGCTAGCTTACATGAGGGAATTTTACGTCCCACCTTATTAAATCACTTATTCTGTCTTCTCCAATGCTTTCATCTAGCTTGGATATAGCATTAATATTTAAAATGTATGTATCAGTTCAATAGACACAAGCATTACTTATCAAAACACTGCAGTTTATTAAAGGAAACCTGCTGTCGTCCCAAGTAAAAGTCTCAGGAATGACATGTAGTGCCAGCAGGTGCATTTTACGTTTTCACAAGATGGTCAGTTGAACTGGTGGTGATACTTCAGGAAGTAAAAACACCTTCTTCATTATATGAATGTGGTATCTTCAGATTCCTGAAAATAAAACATGGCCCGTATATTAATATGGTCTGAGACCAACAGGCTATAGGGGTAGGAAAGTGTTAATTTAAGTAATTGGTCCTTCTGTGGTTGTTCACTGTGTTTGTTATTAACAGTTTCTAGTGTGTCAGGGCTGCCACATGTGTTAATTGAGATGTCTTTTGTTTGCCCACATTGTGAAGATCTAAATAATGTTATCCTTGGTTGTCCAAAAGCAAATTTCAGCTTGTATTTGCTATACTTAAGGCTAAATGTTTGTATAGCTGCTAGTTACCAGCTCGTAAGGTCCCTCATCATTAGGATAAAAATAAAGAATGTGCCCTTCATCCAGTGCATGCAGAGGATGTGGTCAGAGCTGCTGCACTTTGCAGGATTCCAGCAGTCTTCTGTGGCTCCTGGCTCCCAGTCTCCAAGACAAGTGCCCTTACTACGGAAGCCAGGTGTCTTCATCCCTTTTCTTGCAATGAGCTGCTGCTTTTTCACTGGCTGGTCAAATTCAAAGATTTATTTTCCTTTTATTTAGGTGTGCATTTGAGAGGACAGTAAGCAAAGGGCTAAACTTTCCTCTTGTGCCCTCCAATTACTGGTGGCCTTACTGGGTGTTA
This sequence comes from Bolborhynchus lineola, assembly GCA_025448015.1. Taxonomy (NCBI): domain Eukaryota; kingdom Metazoa; phylum Chordata; class Aves; order Psittaciformes; family Psittacidae; genus Bolborhynchus; species Bolborhynchus lineola. The sequence continues at coordinate 9,060 of JAOEHX010008972.1, forward strand.
GCCATCCTACATGAATTAAAAACATACCATTGCCCTTTGCTTCTTTCAAGCAGGGCTTGGTTTTCATTCCACCTTGCTGCTGTTGATGCCTTGTATCTTCTCTTGAGTAGTGGAAATTGTGTTCTCTTCCTCTATATCTCTTTTGCTGCCATCAGAATAACCAGATTTCTCTGTAGGTCTTGGAACACTTTTTTAGAGACCTTACATGTAATATATTCTTTTGTATTAGTAATTGTACGACCTTTTCTTCTCCAAAACTCATTCTTGAGTACTCAAAAATGTTACCTCTCCACTTGAATGTATGACTACGCAGCTGAGTTTTGATATGGGCATATGTGACAGGGACACATAGCTTGCTTCCCAGGTAGAGAACTAAGAATATACCACGTCTGGTCATCTTATATCAGATGTTGTGATGTTTTTCGTATATTGTATTTTCTTTACTGGATTTAGAGTGCTGTACGAAAGGTAATCCAAAACCCAGTGTTTACATTATTGCAAAGCCACTTCCAGATTTAGCAGCTAGAAGTTACACGCACATGGGAACCTATGAATTTCTTCTTCTTTGTAATGTTTTGTTTTTTTCCTGGAGGTTGGATGTATTTATGCATAAAGTCATATGCACATTTAATGCACGTAAAAACTGTCTCGTAGTGTATGTACTCAAGTGCAAGACAACCCTCACTGAGAGGAGATTGAATGTGTTTGTCTGTGGATGTGTTTACAGCTGTTACCAAGAGAAACATTTGACTTTGAGTTGTAGATAATTGTGCAGCAAACCTCTCTCAGTAATGAGGTTTCCACCTCCTTTGACAGTGAACCTTTCTTATGCTAAGGAAAGAAAAAGGTAAAAGGAATAATGAGGTGAAGAAAGGAAAATGTCAGGTACTTGCTATTCTTTTAGTGGAGTCAGCATGTTTTAGGAAAATTTATTCCTGAGCTTCTGTTGGAAGGGCATATAGTAGTTCTGTACCCCTGGAAAAAGTAAAGCTTAAGGTAAAGCTCATCTAATCTTCTGGATCATACAGGAATCTTATAATTAAAAGAGGGATGGTACAATCTTAGAAAAAGGCTTTTTTTTTTTTTTTTTTTTTTTTTTTTTTAAAGGAGTTAAGGGATGAATAAGTCTGGTCTCCAAGTAAGAAACAGGTTCCAGCTTTTAGCATATGTACTAATGTCACAGTACCACTGTCTAGGTCAGTAAGTTGCATTGTCATGGGGTGTAATGTTTGTTCTGCTTTTTCTTTACTTTAATGGACAATACAGAAAAGAGAATAGTATGGTCAGGCTGGCTTAGACTTCTTGTTATAGTTGCTGACTGGATGCTGAGACTTGCCTCCATATAGCTCAACCAGGCTGTGTTCTGGCAGTCACAATGAGGCCAATTTCTTTTTCTTTTGCTGGTTTCTCATCATAGGGTTGCTAATTCGACATTTTGTCATGGGAGTCTTTGGCTTACGACTTGCCTTGTGATTGTACCAGCTGCCAAAATGTCCTATGTATTTCTAAAACATGGAACTAAATGAAAATGAAGAAAAATCTAGTAAAACCTGCAAGTTTGTGTCACTTTATCAGCCTGACACTTGGCATAAACAACTACACTTGCAATCCAGATTGTGTGTAGTGATTGCCCCCGTTATATTTCCAAGACAGTATTTTAAAAAGTATTGTTTCAAAATAATATACTCAAAAAACCCAAACCAACCCTGTGCTACTTAGGACCCAGGATTCCTTTGCTGTCATTGCAGTGGTATAGCAAAATCATTCAGGCTGCCTGGAAACCAGCCAAGGGTGAGCATAGGAGAATAATTGTAATATCTGGTAGAGAATTCTGTAAATTGTCTCTGGCTGTAGCTTGGAAGAAGCAGAAGACAGAAAGCAAGTGTGTTTTGAGATAGGTGCGATTCTTAACGTCTGCATGTTTTCTGAGTGCTTTAAGTCAGTTTTGTATAGACAGTTTTTCCTTTTGTTTGCTTTACAGTGTTTACAGTGTTTCTGAAGAATGCAATTTGCCTTTTTTAATGCTTATGTTAAAGACCACTTGTGATATGCTTTCTAACTTTATTCCAGTTTAAGTTTGTGCAAAAGTTAATTAAGCTTCACGCAATTTGTGTTTACAATTTTGTGATGTTTCGAGGAGTGAAAACTGGTTCAAGTAGATGTCATCCTACAGTTTAGCTACTTTTGTGTCAGACTGCTGAATGTCACGATTTAAATGTTAATGCATATATTCTTGTGGTTTTGTAATTTGATATGTAATACTACAGCAAAATAATCAAAACAGTCTGTAAGCAGATAACAAAAAATTTATCTCTTTAGTATCCAATATATCCCTTTCTGTATGTGATGGTGAGAAAAGCAGGTAAAGGCGAGATGAGTAATCCCACTTCCTGGTACTAGGGAGATCAGCTGGTGGGTTATGAGGAGGCTGTTAATAGGCCAAGGAGCAGAAATCCATTTGTCACCTCCAGATGAAAAATGATCAAAGGCTGGAGGTGGAGTTACAACAAGGATTTGAAAGTGGTCATTTGAGCTTTGCATCTGTTGCTAAGGACCAACTTGCTGAGATTAGTGGGGTAGGTCAAGTAAAATCTGTCTCTTGTGCTTAGCAGGGCTAGCGGGAAGTGTCTCCTTTCAGCATACTTTTTTTAAACTCATCTGAATTATGCAGTCATATGTCTAGAATATGCTATAAATCAAATCTGCAGGCTCTCCTAGAGAATAAAAGTGCATGCTATTTTGATGACAAGTTTAAAAAAGCATTGGTATTCTAGTATAAGCAGATGAACTAAAATGGTAGGAAAGTGTCATGTGATATAAACTAACTGAAAATGGATTGTAATACTGTCTTGCAGCTACCACGCTTTGTGCAGAAAACACAGGTTGAGATGAGGTTACGTGAATTTTGCTGCTCAGACACAGGTTTTATTCTTGTTCTGCAGAACTTTTCTATGTGTTTAACCACAATGGTTTTGTAAGGGATAGGAAGAGGGGAAATCAACTGAAAAAAGGAAATGCATTTGAATTCTAAATTTACTGTGAAATTGTATGCAAATTGAGGAAAAATTATACGCAATAGGTCTGCTGATGAGAATGTAAGAGCTGTTGTAGTTTCTTCAGATGTGACAATGTGAGGATGCATTGGAAAAGGGAATAACAGATAGCTGCAAAGCAGCCTTTGTTTTTGTTTAGCAGTCTAGCTGTTGACAAAGATCAGTATCAATTTTTGTCTTTGACAGGCAGTGTCTGGACTGTTTGATAGCAGCCAAAGAACCTGTTCTCAAAATGTGTTTTAAGTACTTATTTGAATAATTGTATTTTGGCTGTTAACCAGGTATTGTGTAGGTAAAAAAAAAAAAAAAAAAAAATAATCCTGTGGTTTGTTCCTTTAGCTGCCCGGTAATTTCCTTGAGTGGCCTGAGCTTGTGTGTTATGAGAAGTAGCAAATGGTTGTGTTTGGCTTGCCTTTGATGTACAATTCCTGATGGGAGTTCATACTTTCCCCTCTTTTACAATTCACTCAGCTGTGGCATTTCCATATGAGCCTTTAAAAGGGAACAGTAGGATGCATGGTGTGATCAGGGACTTTGCATATAAGCAGGGAGAATCTGTCAGCCAAAAATATTTTACAGTTTGTCTTCAGTTTCAGATACATGGCAATAGTAAAACAAAGATATAAAGATCTCCCCAAGCCAGGCCTGTACCTGTTAGTGTAAAACAGTCTCCGAACCTGAAAGACTTGTAGGACCGGGTAGTAGTCTTTATTAGAGAAGCTTGCATGTTTTGGTACTTACATCTTTAGATGTCAAGCAAATTGAGAGGCTGGTGTGCCTGAAAGACTGCTCTTTCAAACTGCTAAGCTTGCTCTAATAGAATGTGTTACTTCTGTGGACTGATTGTGTCTAACCAATTGTCTTATACATCATGGTTGCTGCAGTTTTTCTGGTTAATGATGGTATATGGGTAAAAGTGGCAATTTGAACCTTTCAGTAGCAAAGCAGTAGACAGACGGTTTTGAATCATCCTGCCAGAGCAGGATGTAGTAACAAGTGTAGCAAATAAAAAGCCTGTTGAGCCTGTTAGCTGTTATACTGTTTCAGGTAAGATGATCTGCTACACGCAGGCAGAATGCTAGGGGTGCAGATGATAGTAGGCCTAGTTGCATGGAGACCAAATAAGATGAGATCTTACAGATTTAGGAGTGAATACAGAATCAGAAGTGTGCTTTGTGCAGCCCTTTGCAGAGGGACAACATTTTTAGCATGATATTATGAGAAGTGAGGTTACGGATCTAAGATGTTTTGTGAAAAGATATTCTATGAAGTTTATTCTTGGCAAAGTTTGTCCTGCTGTGATATTAATACCGGGTTTTGCTTTCTGTGGTATAATTATTCTTGAGTATTGCTTGACAGATGGTTGTATCTTAGCTTTGTATCAGAATGATGTTACTTTCTTGACAGTTATTGTTCTCTTGGGAATGCAGGATGGGAAAGGACCTCCCTATTAATCAAGTTTATTTTCATGCTCTTGCAGGCATTCTGTCATGCAGTCATAGACATATGGAGTGCTGTCTTAAAAGCAGCTCACTACTTTAATGAAAAGCCTGTTCCGAAGCTAAATCGCCCTAAATATGAAGAAGCTGCATGTAATATTCAACCTAAGTTTATTCATAATCAGTTAGTAATAGCAAGTTCTTGTGCCAAGATTGTCCTTTTATTTTAAATAGCTTTTTAATTATTATTTTACTTGTCTCTGTGTGTTTATACACAGTCCTTGCTTTTCTACTCAGCTTTACTTTTGCTAGATTAAGACCAAGTCCTTGCAGGCTGCCTTCAGTTGTTTGGTTGAAAGGTAGAGCAAACTGAAGGTTTGGGTACTGGGAGACTTCTGCTTTCACAGAGCAGGTTTTTCCAGTTCCCTGAGGAGGGTGTGTCTTATTCTTTGTATTATTGCTGATAAAAGAATTGAATAGTAGCTTCCTTGTTACTGCAGTACACCACCTGAAATGTGAAGAGAGAAAATTTTGTGGTTTAAACTCTAAGCATTGCGTGAATTTGTTCAAAGGGTAGGGACTTGCAGTATAGCTTCTAAGTTAGGAATACAAGCAATCCTATGAAAGTGGTGTTGAAAGGCAGGCAAATGTTTGATTGCTTCAACTGTGTGTGTTCCACTTTGTGCTCTTTTTGTTAGTTCTTCCTTCCACCCCCCCCAGGCTGTTAAGCATTTTCATCAGTATTCTGTGGCTGATTTGTGTGCAGACAAATTCTTTGTGCATTTTTAATGAGATACTGCAAAAATCCATGATCAAAGATAAGTCAGACCTATTACAAGGAATAAAAAAATTGAGTTATATGTAAATATTTTTCTGGCTAATATTGATAAATACTCTCTACTTCTAAGTCTCTTGATGAATCAAAGTACTCTTCAAAGATGTATATTATCTGGTTATTAGTGAAATGTAAAAGGTGGGTATATTTTGCAGAATTTAACTACAAAATTAAAAAAAAAAAAAATTGAAAAACCTTCAGTGGGAAGACCAGACCTACTTTCTTCACAGTTAAAATCCTAAAGGCAGTTGTGTTGGAAAAAATAAAACAAACACTTGACACTGTTTAAAATGCAGTGGAAGGTTTTATATCCCAGGTTTAAGAAAAAACTTAAGCCTTCTAATGTTCAACACCACAGCTCATGAAGATTAGGCTCCTGGCTAAGAAAGTATAGAGGCAGGCACTGGAGGCCTATATGCTGGTGGGATTCTGATTTCCTGGCTGGAATTCAAAATCTGTAATGTGGAGTGCAGGTGCAGTGAAATTGGTCAGTAGGAAATCAGGGTGTACCTTATATATTTATATAACCCTTATATTAATCAGAAAGTAAATTCCATACCACTTTCTGCTGTTTTCACTTAGATGTTTTTTATACCTGTCTTGCACATAGTAAACTTGCAGCTAATTAGCTTATTAGTCCTTGATTCTATGTCCTTCTCAACCTGATGGATCTCAAGTCCGCGTTTTCTTCTTACAAGAGTGGCATAACCCGGTCATTTGTGTCAGGTATGTGACCTAACCGCTAGACTGCAGATTCAGACTTCTTGCCTACTGTCTTACATCCATCAACAAAAGGGAATTTAAAGCTGATTTAAAATAAATAAAGATAATTTCTGTGTGTATAGGCTATGCTTGGAGACCCAACAATGAATATACTTGCAAGTCTCTTGTTCCTAAGCGGCGGCATAACACTTAAGCAAAACATTCCATCTCCAGATGAAGAAGGCAATATTGCAGAAAATGGGAGCTCTTAGAAGGGGATAGGCTAGTTGGTAAACTTTACTGTCTGTTAAACTTCCAAAGTATTGGAAAAAAAATAAACTTGCTATGAGTATTTCTATGTTGCTTACTTCCTGTGTGATAACCCTTAGAAGTTGTCCTTCTTCCTAGGCCAAGTTACAAAAAAACCGAAATTTTTAGCCAATTTTGGCTCTTGGTGGGATAGTTACCTTAAAAGCTGAAAAAAATTGTGAAAAACTTTGTTGAATGAAGCAATGAAAATAATCGTATTAACCATTGCTTTTAGCTACAGGATGCCTATCTGCAGGGTTTCTCAATGTGGGATCGTGGTTGCCTTCACACCTCGATGACTTCTTTAGATACACAGTTCTGGGTGCTATAATGTAGTAGTAATGAAAAATATGTTGAACACTGGTATGATTGTACCCTTTTGGGGTTGGCTGTAAAGCCCGAGGAAAATATGCATGCATGGAGGACCATTGTGGGATTTGGTTTTGTGTCCTGTCTTGTCTGGAATATGAGGTAAGTGCAGACCATACTTCTGATCTGCAAGACATCTTACCTTCAAGTGGTGTAGTTTTCATAGCTGGCACAGTTCAACGCAAGGAGCACATGTGCAGTGTCTTAGATACCTCAGCACGTTAGCTTCTGCCAAATTTCACTCATGTTTCCAAATGTAATATTATGCTTATGTCCTATCCTCTCTTTGGCACTGGATTCAAACAACACCTGTTAATGTTAGGAATAAATGAAGTTACTGTGATGTTGAGGATAAAGAGGTTTTGGTGAAAGAAAATTGGGTATGAGATTTAGATTTCCTGCCTAATTAAATATTTCAAGTGGATGTATTCTACTTAAGTTTTATTTAGAAGTCAGAAAGCAATATTATAATGTTAGCACACGCCTTTTAGTAAAGTCTTCTTTCATGAGCTGGTATTTACTGACATTTAGTTCAAATGCTTCTGAGTAATAACCTGAAACACACTGGAACATCACTTTTTTTTTTTTTTTTTCTGGAAGATAAGTGTTTTTTTCTGGAAGCTTGTAATTTCTCTGCATGTTGGTTGATTCTCATTTGTGTTTAAATCAGTTTTAACACAGTTGTGCAGCTTATTGGTATTCCTCTAGAGTTTGCCAGCTGAAGAATAGCAGCCATAACTATGAACGTTAGGCTAAGGCTTATGTTGCATAGCCAACAATCATTTCTTCTGGTATGCTGCAGTAGAAAGGTAAAATGAAGATTTCTTGCTGCTTCAACCAGTGAACATTACTGAGTTTGCTGAGTACTGCTTTTGGGCAACATTGGAACTATTAAAAGCAGTGAGAATCTATTCCTTGAATGCTACTGCTATGGGCAATGTATGGTAATTTTATAGATGCATAATGGGTTTTCTAATGCCATAGCTGTCTTTTCAGAATATTGTTCCAAAATAATGTGTTTTCTTTAAGACTGAAAAATAGCTTGGGGGGTGGGAATTTGCCGTGGTGTTTGTAACTGAATTTCTCCGAAAAGTGGTAGATAAAGGACCATCTAAGCGCTGTTATATTTCTAATGGGAAGAAAAAAGTGTGAGGCAAAGGAGATGACAGCGCCTTTACTAGAATCTAGGCAGGGAGATTACTGGGGGAAAGAATCTTCTGTATTGCTACTCAGAATGTATGGCATGCAGCTCCTTGGATGGAAAAGGAGGAGCAGCTGGTTGTCAAGAACTAAGAGATCCAAAGGGTAGTAAAGAAGTTGGGTGATGTCTGCCTTGCACTGAGAAATCTGATTAACATGATGGGTCCTCTAATAGGTTGATTGTGGAGGATGTTGTCTGGGGAGAGCTGAGATGATGGGGGAGAGCCGGTTGTGTTACTTAAGAGATGAAGGTATTGAACTGTCACATTAATAATAATAATGAAAAACTCTTGAAGATATCAGGATAGGAGTAGAACTAGTGATTTTAGGTGACAGAACATTGTTTTAGAAGTTCTTGTGAAGGTGCATTGCTTTCATTGGAATCAGTGGAGTAGAAGAAATCTTTCCCAAAATTGTGATGATAGAAGTACCCTTCTTGTCTTCATTGAAAACTAGGCCTACTTCAATTTGATTTACTTCTGCTTAGTCCAAATGTCAGTCCTAGCTTAGAAGGACTTAGAAGGATGCCTAGCGAATCATTGCTTGAAAGTAACAGCAGTGAGATTTTTTTTTTTTTTTTTAAAATTGAAATGGATCATTCTAGACACGATTGTATTTTAAGATTGATTTAATGGAGGGGCTTCCTTTTTATTTATTTATTTATTTTCAATTGATCACTTACTAGAGACGATAGCAGATGAAAGTATTGTATTAGTTGATCTGTTGGGGTACAGAAAAAGATGAGAAGGTAATGAGTTCTAGTTTGATTTGAGGGAAGTAAAGTCCCTTGTTTTTTATAACCATGTTGTAGAGTTCAGTAAGAAGCTAAAAAAAGGATGATGATTATTTTGTGCACAAAATTAAGTGTAACTTAGGCTGTTTTATTTGTGCCTTGTTTTCCTGGGTCAGCACCAACTTTCACATTTTTACGTGTTTTGGATGCAGATTGTGAAATAATTTGTTCAAGACTGGTTTTTCTACATTGCTGTCTTGCTTCAGATTAAGTCTTCTGACATACAGTCAGTAGCCAAACCTGTGATTATATCAGTTACAGAAACATAAAGTATATTTGTCATTGCTTGCAATGTCTGAATATATGTTGTCAACTTTAATAAAAAATGTTATTGATAAATTGCATTGGGAAGTGTTTTATTAGTATTGTTACTTTCTTACTATTAGTTTTCATATAAATAACTGGAAACTCTTAACTTTTAATTTTAAAAAGAACATTACTTTCTTTCTTGAATAATACAGTTCATACTATAATTTCATCAACATTTCTAAAATTCCTCTTACATACTTTCCTAATTTTCTCTGAACGATGCCATTATTCTGTGTCTCACTTGAGCTCATAAGCAGGAAAATATTTTCCAAATTCAGCATCATATCAAGGCTATGTTTAAGTCTTGGTCATTTCAAATCCTGTAATAATAGCTATAAGATATAATCTTCGTACAGATTTAAACATTGAAAAGATTTTTGGATCGCATAATCTCCTTTGTCAATTACTGCTACTTTCGTCTCCTTGTAATACATGGCATCTAGTAATGCTTCTCTTTGCAACACAATTTTGCTGCGAAGATTTTGCTAGGCTGTTGCTTGTACCATGAAATTCTTCTGTTTCTTTTCTTCTGCAGCATTCCTCTTTCTTACTGTGTTATATACTTACTGTGTTACCTTACTGTGTTAGGTTCCAGGCTTCCCTTCAAAGTCGTTTCGTTGTCTACTCCTATCCTGCCTGTTATTAACTCACCAGCAATACGCTGATGTGTAGGGATACACCTCTAGTTAGCCCTTAATGACTGCCTTAAATTTTCACATGAATGTCTTGAAGCTTTGAGGGGTATGTTCCTGAGATGTAAGTAAAATGAATGCATTTCTTTTGATAGTCCTTAATTTTTTTTTCCCCTTTCTACATGTCCTTGATGAAGGCAAGGCAGCTACCTCTTCTTAAACCAGAAGGCAAGCTTAACTCCAGCTTAATGGTGGCCTTGTGTTCTGCAGTGGAGTACTGAGGGAAGACCTCTACATCTTTCCGAAGCATCTGTGCTTTATAGTGGTCCCAAAATTGTCACATAGCTGGATGGTTGCTTTCTAAGCACTTGGAGATCACAGATATTTGGATTACAAGTAATGTTGCACTGTTACTTTTAGGGTATGTACCTTAATTTCATAGTTTCAGTTAAAACACTTCTAGCTTTTCAAAGGTGGTCACATTGTAGTTTATTAGCCTGGAACAACAATTTTTTCATACTTGCAGGGTCTGAAGTCAGAGGCTGCAGTGTTACAGATGCTAAGGGCTTAAGAATGTGAATGTTTTCTTATGTGCAGTGTAATTACTTTAGGAATACAACTCCCAAATCTAAATTAAATTCCCCTTTTCGAACAGTCAAGTTCATCAGGTGTGAAGAAAATATGTGAGGCTATAATCCTCCTAGAAGCTATATAAGGTCCAAGAAACAAGAACAAAAATCAGGAGTTTCCTAATTTGTATTTTAGCAGTCATATAAGCAATAAGCTTGTTCTTTTTTTTTTTTTTTTTTTTTTTTTTTTTTGGTGTAGGAGCTGGTCACAAATGTAACATAGGTAAGTGTGTAGGACAGATAAAGGAAGATGAGTCTAGAGAAAGGCAGATTAGTCACGTTTCTGTGCTTCTGCAAATAGATTTGCAAAGATGCTCCATCACTTGGCGGTGTTCAAGGCCAGCTTGGACAGGGCTTTAGGTGACATGGTTTAGTGTGGGGTGTCCCTGCCCATGGCAGGGGGGTTGGAACTAGGTGGTCTTAAGATCCTTTCCAACCCTAACTGTTCTATGATTCTATGACGCATTCTAGTTCAAACCAAAATAGAAGTGGATCTAAGTGCATGTTCAGACTTCTTTTGCATCATGTTTATTAATGGAATTCAGAGAAAAGAAGGCAAACCTAATTTGCTAATTCTAGTGAATAGTTGTATTCAGCTTCCTATTGAGGAATCGCAGAAGGCATTTTTCATTTTAATGAGCCTTCTGATTTCTTTCTCTTGTTTTTCTCTGTTTTCCATTAGATAGTTTCTGTCTTAATGTGTTTCTTAGCACTGCCGTCAATATTGTATTTATTTCTAGATCAATTAAGAAGTGATTCTAGTGTGTAATTTGTAATGATTAGCTTAAGGAGGTGTTGAATTTGAAGGACTTTATTATGTGATGGAGAGTTGAGGTTTAATGTGTGAACATCTTCTTTCCTAAAAGGAAAATAAAATCTTCTCTGGCAGAAACATTTTACAGAAAGTATCAAATGGTAGCCCTGGGATTTTAAGTTAGTTAGATATTATGTGTGTCAAAACTTACTTTGTTTCAAAATAACAATTTCCTTGTTATGCCATGAATAAAAAGTACTCTGGGAAGATAGGTTTTTGTAATAAATCATTTTGCTTGTTGCATTTTAGAATGTTCACAAGCTGCAGGTGGGGATTTTATATTTTCTTTGCCACGTTCAACAGACCTGCCAGGGAAAACAGACTTACACATCTATGCTGAAATATAGTATCAAAATATTATTATATGTTTATTTCATAGCTGATGACTGATTGTGACAGCTTGTATGTTATTCACATTATGGTTTTTCTGACTGTGATTACTTTCATATGCAGTTTGGAGTTACTGTTCTTGGCACAGCTACGCTTTCTCTCATCCTGCTGTAAAAGATTTTTGTTTCACTTTTATTTGGGATAAGCATAGAAAAATGTTGTGTATAGGCATATGTGTTAGGCTTTGCAAACATTGCTTTCTTTTAACATATATTACTACAAAACCAGATGTTTTTAATTGCACTATGAAGAAAAAAGGCCCAATTTTGAGGTTTGGATGGGAAGAAATAGCTTGGCTTAAAAATGTTAGACCACGAAGATAACTCTGCAGTAGGGTGGTGAAGCTGTGCATTTATTCTTTTTCCCTAATAAATAAAGACAAAAGACATGTAGTGTTTTGTAATCAGAAGTAGACCATGTGTCCCTGTTCCATCCCCCAGAGCAAGTCATGTGATGTGATGCTGGATGTTGAATTTTGTGACCCAGTTGTTGTGTATGGGCCTTGGCTCCTATATATTTGCTGAAATCCTGGGAAGTTCCTGAGCTCTGTAGAGACACAAAGGAAATAGAAAAATTCACAGCCTGTTTGTAATGTCCTGGGCAAAATTATTTCTTCCCCAAATTTGTGAATTCTTGGACATTTGCTGCTTTTCTAGGACTAGTGTAATTCTAAATCTCCCAGGATACTTAGCCACTGTAATGAAAAGAGGGAACATGAGAAATATGAAATGGCTTCCCCATTAAAACTAGAAAAAGAAGTAAAGAAACTAATTTTTATTTGGAAAAAGTGCTTGCAGAAAGACGTGTAAAATAATTATGAATGGTGGAAGGAAATTAATAGGAAATGATTTATTCACTGTTTCTAAGAATTTTGGGTACCAAGCACAGTGCAAAAAAAAAATGCTTTCAGCTTGACGTAACTTGTAGAACTTATTTTCACAAGATATTGTGAAGAGTCAAAGCAAAAAAATGAGCTCAACCAGGAACTTTACAAATATATTGGCATTACCAGTGATAGTCCAGAGTAAGTCTGAGTCAAATGGATGCTGTGCTGCTGGTTGCTGGGGAAGAAGAAACTTTTATTTATTTATTTATTTATTTAATGTTATCTTCAGAGTATATTAGATATTCTTTTCTGGCTTTTCTGAAGTTAGGATTCTCTGCTATATGGGGCTTGACTCTGGCTGAGTTTTGAAGGGCTTGGGGTTTTTCGTAGATATGTTTTTGTCCCTTATATGAAGTTGACTGGAGAGTGGCAAGGTGGTGTCACGCTTTTGCTAGCTTTGGAAGAATGTGGGTTAGTCGGCTGTCCTGGGTTCAGCAGTAGCAGTCATTTTTCCCCTTCTTGGTAGCTGGTGCAGCTCTGTGTTTTTGACTTTCGGTCTGAGAGCAGTGCTGATAACACCAATGGTTTTAGTTATGGCTTAGTGATGTTTGGTCTGGCCAAGGACTTTTGGAGCCTCATGC